>WAAE01013492.1:0-131917 GCA_013400495.1 Nicator chloris
TAAGAAGAATGTGCAGGCAAGTTTTCACCAGAAGGACCTGGATTGCCAACAGCTTCAGGCAAAGCTGTCTGCGTCTGAAGCCTCCATACAGAGATTACAGACAGAGCTATGTGAGAAGGCAGACGCAAGCCAGAAACTTAAAGAAGAGTTGTCTGAAGTAGAGACAAAGTATCAGCATCTCAAGGCAGAATGTAAACAGCTCCAGCAGCAGAGGGAGGAAAAAGAGCAGCATGGCCTGCAACTCCAGAGTGAGCTGAGTCAGGTAAGTTTCCTTAAGCCTCCTAGACCATCCTGTGTGAACGGTTCCTTAAAACCATCTCATAGCTTTAAAAAACTACACACGCATATTTCTTATGAGCATGCATTTACAGTTTCTTATTTGAAGGAGGGTAATTAAGCAGCATTTGTATCTTACTACTCTATAGGAAGTGTGAGAAAAGTGAGTCTTGGTTTTCCATTACAGCTGAACAGTACTTGATTTGCTTTAAGTCTGAGTAGTGAATATAGTAGGGAATACCTAGTGTGAAAAGCCAGGGTAATGTGAAATCTTGATATTGCTTCTTTAGTGTTTCTCCCCAAACAACTTCTCCTTTTGTTGCTGATAGCTGGGAGAGCACCCAGGGCATGCATCTCCCCCACCAGAACCTATTGTTTTGCTGAGTCAAATGACTTAGAGAAGCAGGACTTTCTTATAACATTGAGCATTTTAAAACTTGAGGCTGGTTGAATTCATTTGATCTTTTTTTGGACAGTGATGCGTCAGACTGGAGAAATATTTGTGTATCAGTAATCATGTCCAGTCTTAAGATGTAAAAAAATGTACCTTTATTTTTCAGTATGACATACTTAATTTTTAATCTTGCTAAAGCTTATTTATTTTAAAGTGAGTGTTTCTGAGTTTTCAACCCTTTGTAAAATCTGAAACAGATCAAGTTGCAAGCTGTCTGTGTATAGTTTACCTCGGAAGACCTGTGACTTGGCTAAATCATGTTTATGTGTGTATTACGTCCCCAGAACGTCTTTCTTTCTCCCATCAATCTTCTGTCAGGGTGAGAGGAGATAATTATGTTAGTTATCTATGTAGGAGTCTGCATTTGGTGAAACTTCCTCAGTCTGCCTGGGCAACAGAAGTATAGCCAAGAGGTTGAGTTGAAATCTGTCTTCAGCCTGAGAGGGCATTTTCAAGAAGGATTTTTGGGGTGGGAAAGTGAAGGAGGAGGATGATGGGTAAAGAAAGCATTGCTGAATGAATTCTGTGAAAGGACATGGAGGCATGACATTCTCTGGTGATACCATTGGGAAGGGAGACAACCTAAGCAAGCCTAACAAGCCCCACTGGAGTTCAGGATGTGTTTTAGAATTGTATAGTAAAAGAACAGTGCAGGGAAAAACCCCTTTGTACCTGGTATAAAAGAGAAGAAAAGAAAAGCCAAGCATAAATATATTTTCCTTTCTCTTACTGCAAAGAAGAGTTCAGTTACTATTGTAGTGAGAAGACTAAATTCCTCATATTTATTCACTTGGTACTTCACTGGAATTACCTTTATTACCTTTAGGAATTGCATGTAGTCCATTAGCTTACATTTAGAATATGAATTCTGTTTATGGATGTGTATGTATAGTTGTTTAGTCAAATTACATTTTTTAAGAATCCTTGTCATACTCTCAAAATTTGTTTGAATGGGTGCATGTCTGGTTAAGTTTGTACATTTTAGAATTTTGGTGATGAGGAAGAAGTGATCTTAATGGAAGAAACTTCAGTAATAGTGTTGGTTCTAGCACAACAGTAGGAGGAGGGTATGGACAAGAGAGTATGGACTCCTTCCATTTTGAAGAAATGTTAATTACTAATAAATTCTGTTGGGAAAACTTGAATCTACTTGATGGTACCTTTTAAAGTCTAGATATTGTTTAATGATTTTTTTTTTTGCATTCTGTAGCATAGGTTAATCCTGGATTTTATGGTCTTATTTACTTAAATATCATCTTAAAGTTCTTCAAAAATACTTAACCATGCCTGTAATAAAAGAAACTAGTGTAAAATATTGTTTACTGATTTCCCTCTTTCCAGATATTTTCTCCTGGTATCAGCATAGCCATGAATTGTTAATAGGTGTCTTGTTGCACCCTTTCTTCAATAGATTTTTTTCTATGGTTCTTGTTTGTATTTTTAGTGAGGAGAAAATATTTATAATTTGGTGATCCTGCAAGAAAAGACAAATGTTCTTTGTTACTGGGGGAGAAATTATGGTCTCTTTCCTCACCCTGTCCTCCCTCTTCTCCTGCCCATTTCTTAACTGTACAGTCACCGTTAGTAGTCAGCACCTTGGCCACATGCCAAACGGCTTGTCACTCGTGATTTTTGTGGTTGTAGACAGATTATTTAGCCTGATTTTTTAAGAAGGTAAGTCATGGATACATTTATTTCCCTGTCTCCAAACCCTTTAAACTTTTGCATTGTTTGATAACTTGAGCTAAATTTTGACAGATGGCCCCTCAGTGTTAAGTTCTGCAGTGTTACATTCTTTGGGAAACAGATGGCAGGAGGGAGGCTTCACCCCCCCTTAACACCTGGGTGGAAAGTATAATGGTATCACAATCACTGCTCCTTTTTCTGCTCTTCTAGGCAGCCAGTTGGTCAAACAGTGATTGCTTGCAGTGAACAATAAAATTGGGCTGCCTTTTGCATAGATATTAGTGCGGATTTAAGGAAAGCATGAGGAAGGTTTAGGGGTATTGAAGGGAGGACCTGGAGTTAAAAGGTGAATGGTTTAAGGGCCTTGGACATAAATGCATAGGGGAGCAAGCTTCATTCATAGTTTTCCCACAACCTGTGTAAAGTTCTTGCTGTGCTACAAGGTCTGGATCCATTCTCTGGTTTTCCACTGAGTTAAGAGCTCACTGTGTCCTTGAACATGTTCATGTAGAAGTAGGCAGGAGGCAACCCAGGACCTATAGTGGCAGTTTCATGTAGAGTAAGCTGATTTTATGAAAAGAGCTTTTTAGAACAGTGAATTGTAAAAGGCCATCCTTGCACTTTGAAGATGGTGCAGTACTGCTTTCAATGACTGATACAATCATAAAGCAGGTTTGTGTCCAGCTGGAAGAGCATATCCACCTATTTACTCTTTGCTGCTGGAAGGTACTGGACTGTAAGCCACCAAAGTTGCTGTGTACCCTACACTGACTGTTCTCAGTGCCATTGATGTAGCCAGCTCAAGCTGAAAATTACACTCTTAATATTCTAGCAGTGCAGATTGTGGGAAGCAGTGGAGCAGGTAAAGGCAGGGTGCTTCAGCCACTGGATCTACAGGAATCAGTCGGTGAACTGGATAAGCCAAAATGGCTCAAAACATCACTATTTTACCTGATAGTCCTTATGGTTTTGAAGGATCACCCTCCTTCTGTTAAATCTGTAACTTGTTTTGAAGGGCTCCTGTAGATAAATGAGGATGTTTCTGGGTCCTTCCAACCCACCTTTTTGAATATTTCTTCTTGCATGTGCAGTTGATGCTGTTTTTTAACGTGGTTTGTGTTTCTGAGGTGTATGAGGTACATACATGACTTCAGGAGATCATGGACTTGTTTTACTCTGGCTTATGAAGACGTCACATAAACATTGCACAAAATGAGTTTATATCTCAGTTGGCCAAGCCATGACTGAAAAAGTGGATGACTCTTTTTTGCAGTTGCACAGTAAACTCCTAGAAACCGAGCGCCAGTTAGGGGAAGCGCATGGGCGGCTCAAGGAGCAGAGGCAGCTGTCCAGTGAGAAGCTGATGGACAGAGAGCAGCAGGTGGCTGACCTACAGTTAAAGCTTTCTCGTGCTGAAGAGCAGGTAGGGGTGTTTATGCAGATTCTATTGTTTGTTCTGGTTCTGGTGACACGTCTCTACACACACCTGTGATGTTGCAGTTTATAAAGTTTGTCCTCATGGGAATTTCTTTTGACTAATCCTGTCAAGGGCTTAGAGTAAAATTATCAAAATCTGCTTAGATGCTGCTTGTCTTTACAGATGTATGTGTGTCTGTGGTGCTTAACAAATAAATAGAAGTGCATTTTGCACTTACGAGCTTTGTCTAAGGATCTTATGAAAAAATTAGTTAGGTGCACATAGGCCCATATGGGTAGTTCTGTGTGTAGATATTTTTTTAAGATAAAGCCCTACATGAAGAAAAAGTGAACATGGCACAGCAGGTCATTGATAGTTTCTAATCAGTGTGGGCTGGATGGGCAGAAAACTCTTGTTTTATTAATTTTTATTTGTTTTAACGAATATCTTGTATATGTTGCTGATTTTCTGCTGGCTGTAGGGGGATTGGCCAAATATCTGAGTGGTACGTTGTCAAAGCTTTAAACTTTTCTGTAGCTAATTTGCAAAGCCTTGACTAGTATAGAAGTGGAGAGACTGCTCAACTGAACTTGCTACTAAAATAATGACTGACAGTTGCTACTGAAATTGCCAAAAAAAGTAATAATAATGTTGTTTTAGAGGTATCTGTATTATCAGTCATGTTACATCTTAACAGCTATTGCAAAAAATACTAAAAATTTCTTGGTTTAGATTATTTGAGAGCTAAATTATGTGCATCTGATAATTGTTTTATAGTTCTCACTTGTGATATAGAATCTCACTGATTAATTGTAATGAATGCTTTGATTAGATTTTGATCTAGCATTACAGATTTTTGTTTTTGTACAAGTTTTTAAATATCAAAATTTACACTAAAATCTTTTGTAGTTAGAGTGAACATTGAGTACAAATGGCATACTGAGTGGTGCCTTTTTTCCACTCCTTAGTCTGGTTCGTTTGGTATTTGGTTTTGGGATTTTTTTTCAGCTAAAGGAAAAAGCAGCAAATTCCACAGAATTGCAACATCAATTAGAAAAGGCAAAGCAGCAGCACCAGGAGCAGCAGACTCTTCAGCAAAATACAACAGCAAAACTACGAGAAGCCCAGGTAATGCAGTTATGTATCCTTATGTGAAATTGGGTTCCAGGGTTTCATTATCCTAAATACTTGTTCTTTCTAAAAGTGACTTGCAGGAATTACATTCGTTTCAGTAAATTAACTTAGAAATCTGGAATAGAATATATGGAAAGCGTTTGATAAATTTATCCAATATTTTATGCATTAGGCCCAACTTTTAAGGTCCTTATAATTAAACACTAGTATGTTCTTGTCTAGAATGATCTGGAGCAAGTACTACGACAAATTGGAGATAAGGACCAAAAAATTCAAAATCTTGAGGCTTTGCTTCAAAAAAGTAAGGACAACATCTCTCTGCTAGAAAAGGAGAGAGAGGACTTATATGCAAAGATTCAAGCTGGTGAAGGAGAAACTGCGGTTCTTAACCAGCTACAAGAGAAAAACCATGCATTACAAATACAGGTAAGAACTTTGGGATCTATTTCTTTTCATTCATTCTCATTATTGAATCTTGTTTCCTTTTTTTTTTTCTATCTCATCAGANACTATAAAACTTACATGTGTTAGAATGTGTATACTTGTAAAAAACTATATATATAGTTATAACTACACATAAATAAAAATAATACATATATTTGTTTCACTCATTTTAAAAAGAGGTTTGATTTCAACACCAAAATTCAGTTTAGCCTGCATCTGTTGTCTCCTTAATATTTTGTTTCTGTTACATTAAGGCCAAATTGACATTTCCTTTTTGCTTCTATTTTCAGCTAGTGTTGAAATAAACCCTGGTGTTGTGTACAATATAATTTTACTGTAATAGTTTAGGAAAAGAAATGTGTAGCATTGGGTCTCCAGAGCCACAATAAGACACACTAAAATTAAGTTTTTACTTCCTTGGACATGATGTTCCAGCCTTCTCAAGTTCTTTTTTTTTCCACTGCAGGTAACTCAGCTGACAGAGAAGCTGAAGAATCAATCAGAAAGTCATAAACAAGCCCAAGAGAATTTGCATGAACAAGTGCAGGAGCAAAAGGCACACCTAAGAGCTGCTCAAGATCGTGTGCTTTCCCTGGAAACAAACATCACTGAACTAACCAGCCAGTTAAATGAAAGTAAAGAGAAAGTGTCACAACTTGATGTGCAGGTAATGGATCTCTGTATTTTATGGTGATGAAAAATTCTGGTTGTGATTTCCCATTTAGGAAAAGGTGCAGTTTTCTACAAGGAGATACATACACTAATACATGAATATTGCTGATTTTACTATTAAACTTACTGATGGCTACCAAAAAATTAGAATGATATGTGGAAAAACAAATATTTTAGTGAAATGCAATTTGTCTTTCAGGTAAAAGCAAAGACTGAGTTGCTACTTTCAGCAGAAGCATCAAAAGCTGCTCAGAGAGCGGATCTACAGAACCATCTGGACACTGCCCAAAATGCACTGCAAGATAAACAACAGGTATTAAGCGACATATAACATTTCTGTGTTACCTAAAAACTGCTTAAAAGCCTAAGATGTCTGTTTACAAACTCAATAAACATATGAATAAGCATTGGGAAGTGATTGTTTAGGATATTTTAACCATGTGGTATGCATTCATTTCCTTTTGCTGCTCCGGAGCAGATACATTTCACAGTGTAAGGAATTTACTTGGGAGTCCACTCCTTACTGTAGGATTATCGTTCAGAATCTAAGCTTTCCTTAGGTATTCTGGAGGTATTATTCAATTCCTGTGTGTATGCCATGAAGAAAAGATTGTAGAACGCACTCAGTAGAAGCTAAAACTCTTAACTCTTATTGCTGACTCAGATACATTTCCTATCCTCTGCCAATATTCAGAAATAATTCTCTGTGTGCCACCTGACATAAAAACTCAAAAGGCTGGTGATAAAATTACATGTTTTTTTAATGTGTTTTAATCCTAGTGAAGCATTTTACCATCTGTTAAATCAAATATTTGCCTAGTTAAAATCAGTGCTGCTGTGGTCTTCATGGAAATACCTAGGAGATGTTAATATGGCATCGTTTTGTAACATGGGAATGTAATTATTTGCTGTAAACAGGAGACAATTTCTTGCAGCCATTAAATAATTAATTAATAACTAAATATATCAGCCTGGTTGGAGAGCAGCGAACCTTGATGTAGCTGTCATCATTGTGGTTACTAGGTGAATGTGTTCATGTCTCTTGCAGAATTTATTTGTTTTGTGTTGAACGAAATGTTTTGAAATCATCTCTGGTATGTGGAAAACTGAGCATTTCCATGTTATTGTCTTTCCTCTTTGATGGTTGATTTCATGACAAACAAAGACATCAAAAATTTTACACAGGTTTTTAACGTTATTTTCTAGTTACTGCTATACTAATTTGAGGATCTAGTTCCTTTATTACTTACTGTATCTCTTCCATTTACAACTTGAAATACCTTTGTTAGCATTTAGCCCAGAGCTTGTAAGGGTTGAGAGAATATTGAGGCTTTAAAATAATTTTTTCAGTGAAACAGAGGGAATTTGTACGTCTGTGTGTTTCCCCTTTCAATTTCCTGCCCCTCAGAATAAAAAATAAACATTATTTTCCTTTTTAATTTGAATACATTAGATCATTTCAAGCATATATGACATTAGTAATTTTTGAAGTTATTTAAGAAGAAACAACCTTTGTCTTTTTGTTTTACCCAGGAGTTAAATAAGGTCAGCGCTCAGTTGGATCAGGTTACAGCTAAGCTAAATGACAAGCAGGAATACTGTACTCAGCTGGAAGCCAATCTTAAAGAGTACAAAGAAAAATGCCTTTCTTTAGAACAGAAAACTGAAGAACTAGAGGCACAGCTTAAGGTTTGTATTGAGCACAGTATCTGAACTTTCAGAAACTGATCCATGCTGTTAGGGAGCATGTGGTAAAAGCTGTGCTCAAATTAGAGGGGAGGGATTATATCAGTATCACTTCTGTGGGTTTTCTTTCTCACTAATCTTTCCTGATTCACCATTTAATCCTGTTCTCTTCTTCTATGCTAGTATATCACGTTAAGAAGATAGGCCTACGACACTGCCACCATACTGTCAATTTTCTGTGTGTGTGCTTCTATCAACCTTTCTGCTACCTGGAAATTGTTATGTGAGGGAACATGGATATGTCCCAAAAGTAGAGTTTTCAAGTTTGAACTTAAACACTTTACAAATAGTAGCAGGGAATATGTGTTACATTGGCTAGCCCTGCTTAACAGCACCTGTCTGGTTTAATTTATTTCTGAAGCTTTTCGGTGGGCTTTTTAGCAAGATTTATTTGTCACTATTTCATCTCTTAACTTGATCTGGAGATTTTCATTCCAGTTCTGAAATCAGTTTTTATTTTAAAGTCCACATAATTCTGGCAAGAAGGTTTGCAGAACTTTTTGGTGTTTTGATATACTAGTATTTTTAGTTAAGGATATGGATTAGTCCTAATGCTTGCGAGCTTTAAAATTTGGGCTTTGACCTTTGTTCACTATTTTTAAAAAATTCTTGGTAATCAAAATTCATAACACACAAAAGCATATGATACAGGGATCATGGGAGCAATGCAGAACTGATTTTGCAGCGTTGTCTGTCTGTTCTGAGGTAGGTTAGTGGTCTCTATGCTCAAGACTGAGTTGGGTGTTTTTCCTAGCTTTTGTGCTCCATAGAAGAGAATGAAGATTGTTTTCCCTGTATGAAATTTTAAATCCTATGCTATTAAAAATTAAAGTTGTCACGTATTTCATTATCAGCATAATTATTTTGTTCTTTCATCTCTTCTTTTGGACACTGGGTTTTTTTCTTGCCTACTTTGATTTGGGGTTTTAGTTTTCATTCTTTTGCTGAAGTTTCACAGGTAGCCAATAGACACATATGCTTGGGAGAAATACAGAACTTGCTTGTGTATGATTTTATGAGGTTCCTGGTAGCTGATGTGTGAAACTGAGCAGGGTTGTTGATGCTGTCAACAGGAATGCAATTTTATGTAAAATCTTGGCATCATCACCATTCTTTGAAATTACTCCATTTGAATGTGTGGCATTTAAAAAAATAGAAAAATAATTAGGAAACAGAAAGCCCTCAGGAAATTTTTGGAGTAACTTGGCCACTTTGTTTTATGGCCTCTGTGTGAAAGCAGAAGCGCCAGTAAAACAGCCAGTATGTTGAAGAGTTTAAACAGTCCCCATTTGCTGAAGGCTCCTTTGTTCTTTATACTCCATGTGAGTGAAAAAGTAGCTTTGAAAAAAGCAGAAGAAAAACCTTTTCCAGGCAAGCATAGAATTTCTTCACCGCTGTAGTTTGTGTCTTTGCTTTGGCTGTAAAGCTTTTTATCTATTACTTTGCAGTAAAACTCCTGCTTAACCTTTAATTTAAAGATGCTTTCAGAATGTTTTACCAAAATTGTTCTGTTCTGGAGGAGCAGGTGATTAGCAGGAAGTAAATAGGGAAAGATAAATCGCAAAGTAATGAAACAGGTAGGTGATGAGTGAGAGTTGTGACTGCTTTCGACAGTTCATGCTACTCACAGACTAGATGGCTTTGCTTTTTATTGCTATTTTTATTTTGTTGGTTGTGTTCTGATGGCTCTATCTTTTTATTTTTCTCTCTCAGAAACTTGAAGGTGACATTGTTGATGCTAGAGCAGGTAAAGACCAAGCTCTTCAGGAGTTACAGCAACAGCGACATCAGTCTAAAGAATTAGACCTCCGGGCAGCAGAACTGAGTAAACAACTTGAAGCAGCAAGAGAAGCGTATGCATTTCCTGTGTTATAGTACTTTTCAAAGTCAGACATAAAACTGGGGCAGTTTGGACTAGAGTTGAAATTTTCTGCTTCTCTCCTGTGATTTTGTAAAGTCACAAATAAGTGCTGTCCTGCCCCGCTACAAGAACTGTGTTTTATCCCACCTGTGTTGTCTTTTACTCCATCTGCCATGTTGTCTCACAGGAATCACTGACTGCTGAGATTCACTACACTTCTTCATTTTATTCACTGTTCTTGTTGTCATCTCAATATCTGAACAGTTTGGTGTAGTGAGGTCCATCTTGAAATATTCATAGCTCTGTAACCTTTTTCAAATACAAATTGGCAATTTATGCATAAGCAGAAAAGGGATAGTTTCTGTTCATTATAGTTGAGGAAGAAATAAGCATCTCAAAACTGGTTTCTGAGGTTGCTGTTTCATCTTAACTGGAGAAATGTAATGCCCATGAATGAAAATAGAGACATTTAAGGATACAAATGAACCTGTGGAAAAGACCTTTAAAAAAGTATGTTTTATCCTTTTGTATTTGCAGGATGTCTAATGCTCAGTTGGATTTGCAGAAGAAATCTGAGGCCCTTGACCAAGCAAACCAACGAATTTCAAAGCAGGAAGCAGAAAATACCAGTCTCAAACAAAACCTTGAGAAATCAAACCAAGATACAAATAAACAGCTCAAGGAACTTGACTGTAAAATGCAAGCAGCCACATCAGAGCTGCAACAAGTGAAATTAGAGAAAGACACTCTGTTAAAGGACCTTACAGATACCAAAGATAAGCTCTCAAAAAGCTCTGAATCCTTCAAAACAAGAAAGGAGGAATTAGAAAAAGAAATTAAAAAAGGAAAAGCAGCTATGGCAGAAATGGTTAGTAGATTCTTTAATTAGGCATTGTTTGGTGTTTATGCATTCTGATAAAATTGCTTTCTGTTTGGAAACAGTGTACATATGATGACAATGCATGAAAATTTATTACTGTAAGAAAAACCAATTTGTGATTTTTAGTAGTTCATACATGCTTCCCACCTTAAATTTTTGCCTGGATATTTACAGTCGTGAACATCAATCACATCACATAATAGGACCCTTTCTTCTTGCTGCATGCCTTTAACATAATGAAGAAACTAAATGGAGACAAGTGGTGAAACAATTTGATGGCAAATGTCTCCCTTTTAAAAAATACATCACCTGTATTACAGCAACGCAAAGTTTTAGAACCTTTGCTAAAATGCTGTTGTGTTGAAGAAGTTATTTTTCTGAGGCCATTTTAATTTCCTTTCTGAAGTCTTCATATATAGAACTTCCTGTGCACTTGTCTGGCCATGCTGGACAGCTGCATACTGCAGGCAGAGTAACATCATCTGCCATTTGGGGAATGCCTGGCTTAACGTATTATTGGAGTACCAGAACTATTTGAATTTCAGAAAGGTGTTACAAGTGACAGTATAACAAGTGTTTGACCAGCAGATCAACCTATTATGGTAAAGAAAGTAAACTATTACTAGGATTAAAATACACCTTTTTCTTCCCTCTTCTGCCTTGGTGATATGAATGGGCACTGTATGAATACAGTTGTTCTGACACCCTTGTCTCGGATGTGGCAAGGAGTTTCTTTCTCATACTCATCTTATATGTAACCATTTTTCAGAACCCATTCAGAGCTGCTTTTATTCTGATCTAAAAAAAAAAAAAAATATGCTCCTAGTTAAAAAGAACATTTTTCTCTTACTCATTCACCTTTTGAAGAAAAGGTCTTTTGTTTGCTTTTCGTAGTTACTGGTGTGTAAAGACTTATTTCTCCTAAAAACTTATAGTATTTTCTCCCCAGTTTAGACTTAAAATAGTAGTCCAGATTCTGCTTCTAGTTCTGAAGTCTTTTGGAGGCTCTCCACTGTCTTAAATGCATAGTATTTGGGCTTAACATATGGTTGCATATACATGGAGGTCTGCAAATGTACTTGCTTGTGAGTTTTAGAACATGAGGGAATTTTGGATCCTGAGGAGACCAATGAGCCTCCTTCATCAAGAAGGAGAAGGGGTGCCAACCACAGCTTCAAACAGGGAGACTATTCCTAATCAGAAAAACACTGGCACCTGGCTGAGTTTATTAGTACAGGGCATCTAATATGTGACTTAGATTTGCCACTTAAAGTTTTGAGAGGTTTTGAGCTGAAAATGTCTGCAGTTGAGAAGCTAAGATTTTTCATTGAAAATGAAGGCAGTATTTTTAAGGATTTGTAACTCCTGCAAAAATACTCTGTACATGATCTTAAAAGGTAACAGAAATATTTCCTTGTCTTGTGTTTTTTAGGAAAAATCTTGCCAAGAATTAAAACACCAACTTCAGATACAAACAGAGTCTGTAGCAAAAGAGAGGAATGAATTAAAAAACTCACTGGAGAAAAAGGAGGGGGTAAGTTGTCTGCTTAGTTTCAAAAATCTTAAAAATAAATATTTAAAAGATTGATTTTCAGTCTCACCTGCTGGGACTGGTGAGAGATAAAGATGTTTCAATTCTCAAATTGTAAACTATTTTTGGCACTGAAATAAGGTGATACTAAAACTTTCCAAGAGGGTAATGTGAAGCTTTAAAATATAGGTTTTAGTCTTAGTTTTCTGTGCTCCACATACTGTAGCAGGGGATTTTAGCCCTTCAGGTTTTTTCATTAGTGAAACAGTTAATTGGTATTTCTATGTCCCCATTTTCTTTTGTAAGTCCATGCAATAAAAGTTGTTATTTCATATCCTTAGATCTATTTTATTCTCAGGCTTATTCAGTATGTTCTCAGTGTAGTTGACAGGGCATTTTCAGATATCCCTCAAAGATTGAATTGCTTTTTCAAACTTGTGTAAGTCACTTGCTTGTGACTGCATAAGGACCAAATGTACTTCTTTTTCAAAGATGAGCATTGAGACCATACAGTGCAGCTGGCAGCCTGAAGGACATATCTGCTTTAATGGATTTCTTTACCAAAGGCATCTTGTGTTCCCTAAAGGGATCAGAAAAGATTTGATCAGTGGACATAGTTTGATAGACTGTGACGGACACTTACCCTCCAAAAGAGGTTTGGAGGTGTGCAGGTGTGATGCTAATTGCTCTGTGACTATGGCTGCTACTTCCCTGGCTCCTCACTCGTTCAGCTGCAGTGCTGTGGTGCTCAGTGGAAAGTGCACAAGGATGAGCTTGGTGTATTCTGCAGTTGGCAGCAGGAGAGCCCAGACCACTGCTGGTGTGAGAAAAGTTGCCTGGTCTTAATTTAGAATGGATAAAAAAGACTGCTGTTGATCTCTGGTAGTAAATTTGGAATAACACATTATTTTAACGTGTTACAGTGGTTAAAATCTGCTTGCCAGTGTTGAACCACATAGGTCTGAAACAGCAGTGGCACTGTGGGATGGTCTGATTCTGTGAACAGCATGTACAAATAATGATTTAAATTTAAATTATGTACAGTTACTTAATATTTTTGAATACAGATTTCTAAGCAGTTGTCTATAGACCTTGATTCAGCAAGAACACAAGTACTGGAAATCCAGGGTCTTCTGAAGGAAAAAGAGAAAAGTGAGCAACATCTCCAGGGAAAGCTGAGAGAGTTAAAGGAATCTTTTGAACAGAAGAAAAAACATAGTGAGACACTGCAAGCTGAATTAAAAACTGCCCTTTTAGAAAAGGTGAGACTGTCCTTTCTTACTCTTATAAGAAAATGAATGTAAATTCCTCTGATAAATACTGAAGCTTTTATGTCAATAACTTTGTGATAAACACTGTTTGCTGTAGACTTGTTGGAAATGATAAGGTCAGGATGTGGAAGTGAGGTCTTCAGATGCTGTTGGAGATAAAAACAACAACATCAACAGCAATAATGAAAAGAACCAGTGCTGAAATATGAATTCCACGGGAATTGAATTTTAATAAAGGGATAAAATCAGCTAGATTGAACGTGGGTTTTTTGCTTCAGGAGCAAAGCAAGAACTGCTATTTTCTTGTAAAGCAGTAGAACTTTGTGAGAGTACTTGCAGACAAACTCTGCAGTGTTTTAAAATGTCCATGGCAATTTTAAACCAAGTCTTCTCATATTATACCAAAAGAATTTTTCTGACTGACAGTATGAAACTCATAAACCATAATGGAAAGAGTTCAAATGTCTTACAACATTAGGGAATGTTGTGCTGTGTGCCATGCACTGTTAAATGTGGCTCCAGCTTTGGCTGCCCAATGCTACATGTTCATATTTGTGTTTTAGACAGCCTGTGGAAACATTAGGTCTTGGTGTTGTGGTTTAACCCAGCCATCAACTCAGCACCGCAGCGCTGCTCGGTGACCTGGAAAGACAAACACCATCACACCAAACCCCCGCCCTTTTCTTCTTCTGCCAGCTCCATATGCTAGGCATGATGTCATATGGTATGGAATATCCCTTTGGTCAGTGGGATCAGCTGTCCTGGCTGTGCCCTCTTCAAATTCTTGTGCAGCTCCAGATTTCTTGCTGGTGGGGTGGTGTGAGAAGCAGGAAAGGCCTTGGCTCTGTGTGAGCGCTGCTAAGCAGTAGCTAAAACATCCCTGTGACAACAACACCGTTCCCACCACTAATCCAAAACACAGCCCCCATACTAACTACTATGAAGAAAATTCTACCTCAGCCAAAACCAGCACACTTGGAAACATTATTCCAATTTTTAATGTTTGGTCTTAATGTGTTTCACTTAGTCTTTTGTCGTGAATTAAATTTTGCTGTTAAATTAGTTATAAAATGTTACTGTGAAATCACAAATATCAAGTTACTGAACTGTTATTCCATAAGAAGAACAAAACTCTTTTCTTGCAGTAGAAATGCTTTTTATTGAAATGCTTAAGCTAACTTTACTGTCTGTAACTTTAACTAAGACTTTCTATACTTATGTTTCAGGCAGAGCTGGAGAATAAACTACAACAGCAGTCTATTTTGTCAGCACAGGAGCTTAAAGCAGAGAAAGGCAAGCTAGCAGACTTACAGAAGTCCCATGATAAACATAAGGAAAACATGGAGAAGCTGCAGCTGGATTTTTATGGGAAAGAGTCTGAGCTGCTGGCAACCAGGCAAGACCTTAAGGTACTTGCAGTCATTTTAATGTCATATGTGACTTAGTAGATATTAATATCCATTTTGAAGACCAAGAAACAGTGCAGGAACTGTATAAGTGAAAAAAAATCCCTTCTGTTATGTAGAATATAGTGCTGTTTAATCTCTTCCCCTGAGACAAAGGATATGCTGAAACTAATTTAAAGGCAAACATATTTGACAGTTTACCTGAAATGCCCTTGAATTTCTGCAGCAGCAAAGGGAAAGGTGATTTGGTTTTATGTTCATTAAAGAGTTATTTTTTAGTGTTGCTTTTTCTTGTTATGCTCTGTAGCTTTCAACTAATTTAAGTAGCATAGCTAATTAGGACAAGGTCTGCCAGCATGTGAGTAACTGCTATCTTCCAGGTGATTTAACTCGAGTGTTCCTGGCTGATGGCGGGAGTTAAGAGATGTCAAACTAGTAGAAACAGTAGGCTTACAGACCTACCTGGAATACAGGTGCCAGAATTTAGTCCTTGAAGTTTTTGCTATTCTAAACTGAAGTTACCTGGTTTTGTATTAGTGTGCAGTGCCTTCAAAGAGGTATTGCTGAGAGTTGAGCCTTTTTCTGGCCTTCTGCTTCACGTCAGCACTAAGCCGATGCTTCAGTTGGTCCCAGGACATACTGTGCCACAGAGACTGAACTCTAGGTTCAGGTTATTTTAAGAAACAGAGAAATACCTCCTTTACATATAGGCCACTGCAGTTTTATTAGACTTACTCCTCTGCAGTACTAAATTACCTGCCATGTTTCCCTGCAGGTTACTGAAGCTTTACTTTCAGTGCACCATGGTTGAATTGCTACGTTCAATTGCAGACAACTTCCGCATGATTAACAAGCAGTGGTGGTTTAAGAATATTCTTTCTTTCAGTTACTATTGCACATCTGTGATTTTATTTCCTGCAATGCATTTAAATCTCCATTTGGTAATGGAGAGGTCTGTAGAAGCATTGGATGTGTTCTTGGGGGTTTTCTTGGTATAGTTTTCATTTAAGTATCACTTGTTGCAAAATAACTGCGAATAAGTGTTGTTATTAAAGCAGTGTGATGACCTCTAGTCCTGGCAGGTATGAAGCAGGACAGTAAGTGTCTCACATGTATTTAGACCTGATGGGGATGGTAGCAAGAGACAGGGAGAGCTCTATGCAAAAAGCTAAAATAAAGTGATGGCAATGGGGAAACAAGATTTTTAAGGTGAGCAGTCAGGTAACTTGATTTATGATATAAGTTTCTGTGGAGCCTAGAGAGCCTGAAGAAGATTGGGGTCCTAAGTATGGAAGTGGTGTACCAATTTGGAAGCTGTTTGCTTGTTTTAAAAATTTTGTAAAAAACATATATTAATTAGGCTTAGTGAGGTCTGATTGATGTAACTTTTTTTTTTTTTTTTTTTCTGGAATAGGGAAAAGGCGGGGAGGTGAACTTTAATCATGGCTGTGCTACCTCAGTACATTAAACTAAAGAAGCAGTGATAGCTTGTCTTAGAAGACCACAAAAGAAAAAAAGCACATTCAGACAGCCTCAAAGTGACAATGTTAGTCTTGAGAGATGAATATCAAAATCCCACTGAAGGCAGAAGAACTTTATAGTAGAATTTCACAGCCTATTCAAAATCAGTTGTCTGCATGGTGTTTTGCCTTGGGCAAATGAGTTATTAGAAGTAGCTCATTTGAGCCAGAGCTGTATGTTTTGGCTGAAATTTGGAACCAAAGCTTATGGGCAAGCTGAGCTTTAGATTGGCCTTAATCTTCTTAGCAGACAGTGGTGGAAGTTTTTAAAACTTGCCTGTGTGTAGAGTCAGCTTGGGTGTCTTTCAGTGCAGGATTTTTAGCAGAGATATGAACACCATGCAGAGCAGTAGTGAGTCAGGAGCCCAGCATTGTCCAGAACGGGCATGGCCAGACCATATCGTGACATCCTAGCAATGCTCGATTCAAAAGGGAAAACTCAAACGTCCTCACGTGGTGTGGCACCGTGCTGTTGGCGGAGCCACGGTTCCAGATGTGGGCACGGCTCATGAAAGGCTGGTGGGTGACACGGAGCGGTCCGATTCCTGGGAGGGCATGTGGGGAGTTGGGCTGTGCACAGAGCACCATCTGCTGGCATCTGGGGAAATCACTGCTGGGATCCGTGGCTCGGCTCTGGCTGGGAGGCGGAGGTGGGCGCTGCAGGGGCAGCGATGGCCTCGGGGCCCTTTGGCGGCCGCAGATGCGGCGCTGGCCGGGCGGAGCTGCGGCGCGGGCGCTGCTCCCCGCGGTGCCGTCGGCACCGGGCGGCACCCGAGCCCCGGGGCTGTGGGCAGCTGCGCGCCGTGGAGCTCTGGGGCCTGCGCAGGAAACCGCACAAGTATAACGCATAAAGAATAAAACTTTTTCACAAGTATAAAGCATAAAGAATAAAATCAGAAGTAGGAATGTAGTCATAATTTTATGGGTAT
Organism: Nicator chloris; assembly: GCA_013400495.1. Lineage (NCBI taxonomy): Eukaryota > Metazoa > Chordata > Aves > Passeriformes > Pycnonotidae > Nicator > Nicator chloris. Next base: position 17,228 of record WAAE01013492.1, read on the forward strand.
TATTTGCTGCAAATTTACGTTGGTTTAAAAGGATCTCTAACGGTAACTTTCACTCGTATTTTCGTCTTTGTGACTGGAAAAAGAAATAGGGTAGGATTTGAGTGCTTGTTAAAGCTGAAGATTTTGGTAGGGAAAGGATATATGTAATTAAAAAACAATACCACTTAATAATTTTTGTATATACACACACACATATTTATACAAATATCTGTGTGTGCATATGTTCACACATTTTTTTGTGTGAAAAAGGCATTTTTTTGTATAGAAGAGTTAATAAAAATGTACAAGCTGTTATTGTTGCCGTGATTTTGACTTAGTGTGAGAATACTTTCTGTGAATCTGCCAAGTATTCTTGAGTCTTGGCATTTGTGCTTTTTGTAGTCAGTCCTGGTTTCTTCTGTGTTTTCAAAAGAATGTTTCTTTGTCTCCAGTGTTGGCATTGCTGTCAGCATATATTCAGTGAATGTTCTGGAACAAAACTCATACTTGCCAGACCTCAGTTCTGTAAGTCAGGAGCCTAAGTCGCATAGAGTCAGTCAAACTCTTTTTCTTAGGGAGTGAAGAGAGATCAGGGTAGCATCTGTGAATAATTTAGTGTTGATCCTTGTGGACTGGGATCAGGGAGCACACAGACTGAAGTGCTTGTTTGTGCACTTCATGCAGATAGACTGAATCTAGGTCCTACCTCCCTGCCAGGACCAGTTGTGATGCTGGCACTATGATTTGCACTGACACAGCCCAAGGTGTAGTGCATCAAACTGTAATTTTTTAATATTTTTATTTATTTAAACTCTGTACCAGTCAACCTAACATTTCTCTTTATTTACACAAATAAGTACTGATTGACCTCTTTAATTCTGGACCTTGTCTGAGCCTTGGTATAGATGCAGTGAGATAACCTGTACAGTGCAGATGCTTTGAGGGGTGGGTTGAGAGAGAAGTACCCACTGTGTGTGGGTGTCACTGTCCATCACATTCCATCATCTGGTCCTAGCAAATTTGATGTAACCACATTTCTTCTACTGGAAACAAATTTGAATAAAATTTGTGGCTCTACTATGTTTCTTTGTAAAACTTCAGAGACTGTTGGGTTTTCCTGTGAAGTTGTTATATGATGATGCTAGACTTCCTATCCTTCCTACCTGTTAGGAAAATATGGTATTCTACTGCACACAATGGAACAGAGGGAGATAATTTTGCTTACTGAAATACCCAGCCTACTGAAACCTCAAAACTGCAAAAGCACCTCCTATTTTTTTACAAAAAAATTTGGGTCAACACCTTTCAAAGTATTAAGTAGTAAACTCTAATATCTCAGAGAGCAAGTAAAGTAATTTGTCTGAAAATTAATTTTAAAAGCTGGTGTGAGCTTTTTAGGAGTCATGGGGATTGTTGAAAGTGCTGTTGAATCAGCAGTGTTCCATCACTGCTGTTTCAAATTAAGTCTGACTCTACAAACAAAATACTTTAGATATTACAAAGGAAGGTCATGATGCATCAGAAATGAATTAGCTTTTAAATCAACATGGGAGTGAATACAGCATGTGCATAATTGAATGAAGTGAAAAATCTGCTTATAGTTCCTTTTAAAACCACTAACCTTCAAGAAGAGGTTTGATTAATATTTAACCAAGAACTTCAAAAATAATTGAGTTTGTCTTGAAAGAATTTGAATCCTTACTGCTGCTCTGAAGGCAATAAACTTATTACTAATAATAAATCTCAGCTCACCTTCTGTGTCATAGCATCAAAAATTTCCATAAAATACCAATATTTTTGGAGACATGGAGGATGAGTTTGTTGGTTTGGTTTTTTTCTTGTTGGTTTCAAGTGAAACTAGTCTTCATCTAAGCTAGAACATTTAAAAAACCTTCAGAATATTAACTCAAAAAGTTTGACTTTGTGAGCAAACAGAATGAGCTTTGGGTGCAAGTTTTGGATTGTTTCTTGGGATTTTGTGATCTGTTTCAGAGAGATAAATCAAAGGTCTTTTTCTAGCTAATAGTGAGAGAAGTAAATAAAGTATCATCTCTGCATTTTGAATGAAAATTTAAACTTAATGTTTACAATCCTTATGCAGCAGAAACTGTGAAACATTTATCCTGATATTAGCATTTTTCACTTCATCATTTAAAAAAAATTTACAGTTGTCCTAGCACTAACTTTATTAAGTCATTGGTGAAAAATGGCATTGAATGATTTTTGAAATCTTCAAAGTATGGCTTCACTGCTTCTTAAGTAACAGCTGTCTAGAGTTATAGAACAGTTGATTTGCCTAGATAATAAAAATAATTTGTGTGAGCAAATTCAAGTGTTTTCTCTTTTTGACAGTTACCTTTTGTTCTCTGCCCTTCTGCATGTTTTCACCTTTTGTCTGTGTAAGGATGCAAGCTGGAATATGTACAGTGAGGTTTTGTTCCTGGAAATGATGCTGGCATAGTTTCTTTTTACTTAGGGTAACCTTGTAAACCAGAAGTTTCTGTAATTATGCTCTGTCAGAATTTGAAGCTAAATGTTGCACTCTAGGTAGCAATTTTTCTACTTGGAAAATGTTTAAGTGATTGTTTAGTATCTGAAACATTTATACTGACAGATAACTTGCAGAACTCTCTTTGTCATTAGTCCACAGAAGAAAAACTTGCTCTAGCTCAAGAAGAATTAGTTTCCAGCAGGAATCGAATTGCTAGCAATAATCAACAGATTCAGGAACTGAAGAAAGCTAAATCTACACTGGAGCAGGATGCATCAAAGAAAGAACAGCAGCTGGGTGAGAAGATCAAAATGCTACAAGATCTTCAGAATGACAGGGTAAATGCCTTTGCCTTTTGAAATCTCTACACATGAGATTTCACATCCACGCCCTGCAGGCACCCTTTATTGTTTTCTATTACGTCCCTAATTTGAGAGCATAACACTGTTGTGGTACATAACAATGATAGTTTTACTGAACCTCTGGTGAAAAGACTTGAAAAAGAGGCAGTTGTAGTGAATGTGGTTCAGAATATGCTGTTAATTTGTTCTAGATAGTTTTGTGGCTAGACAGGTGGGAAAACATTATTAGTTTTAAATCTAAAACTGCAGTCATGCTGCTAATTGCGTTACAAACTGTGGATAGATACATGGCAGTTGTTTCCCCATAATTACAAACCCACCAAGTAGTTTTTGGGCCTTGGATGTTTTTGGATTGATTGGGTTTTTTATTTTGTGAACTTGGAAGAAGTAACTTTTCTAGCACTTCTATTTCTCTTTAAGATTTTGAAAGAAAAAGATTTGGCTAATGAAAAATGTAAAACGACAGAGCTGCAGGAAGTAAAGAGTAGACTTGAAAAAGAAAGTGCCAAGCTGGGTGAAGAGCTTAGATCCTGCAAGCAAGACTTTGAGAAGGTACATTGAGACAAACTAAGTCTTCTTCATGTGTTTGGTTATCTGATGAGAAATATGTGCCTACTCAGTAGATGTTATCTGGAATGGCTTTGCAAAGATGGTTACTATAAATATTGGTATTACAGGTAAGGGAACCAAAGCCCAGATTTTATTGAGCTTCCTCAGCAATGATGTCTTGGTTGGTGATGATCCTTGAGCACCAGGGCCTAGTGAGCCAGGTGGGCTGCATAACTTGTCTTAGCTTCAGGATGGGTTGTATGTCCTGGCTTTTCTTCTGTTCCACTGTAAATTCACTCTGCATATCCCTGCTTGCCTATTCTGAAATGAAAAGGTGTCCAAAAGAATCACAATGGTGAAGTTTTCCAGATATTCTAGGCACATCTGGGACTTCTCAAAGATGCATGGTAGAGTTGAAACTCCCTTAGTGTTGTTTCTTAAAATGTCTTAAAAAGTCACAGTTGGGAAAGCCTCATAAAAGGCAAATATCAGGAGCTTCATAAGAGACAAACTCTCTTTCAAAATCATAACAATCAGTTGAGCTCTCTAAAGGGTAAGAGTTGGTAGGATTTAATGAAATAATTGTTAGTCTTCAGTAAAACTGTTTCTTGCCACACTCTACATATTCTGTGTTTTTAAAACTAATATTCCTAAAATGCTGCAGTTTTTGTTCTCCATAATGTACTATTAGCAGTTATATTTGCATCTGTTAAGCACACTTAGTTTAAATTGTTCCACAAATATAAATACAGGTACAATTCCCTATACACTAATAAAAAGAAAAGAACATGATAACTTATGACCTTCAGATGTTCTTTTGTTCTCCATTGTTTAGAAAATGGTCTGTATTTTTTAGGTTTAAGTCTGTACTTTGTTTCTCTCGAGCTCTCTCTGCTTGGGGAATGGTATTCTAATTCTTGTTGTTCCTAAAATCTCTATTCTAAAGAATAAAATTTATAAAGATGTAAAAGGTGTACACATCAATATCAACTTAATAGTAATTTCTTCATCTTCTTACAAGCAATCAGATTGAAAGTCTCCTGAAGACTTAAATTCTGTTTCCCACCTCCTAGCAAGAAATGGATGTATGTTAATCTGTAGGGATTCCTGTTGTTCTGAGGATATGTTCTTTGTACTGTCCTTGGTTTGGTTTTTTAAACTTGTGTTGTGAATTTTGATTTATGGAAAATGGCCCACCCCTATTAGTCTGTACCTGTAGTACCTATATGCTTAGCTGTGTAATTTTAAGCAAAATGATTTCTATAAATTAAACTAACTATTCTACTTGAGTTCAGTTACAGAAGAACAAGTAAAGCCATTATTTATATCATCCCACTTGCTTAAAACAGAGTAATTTTTTATACATTGAGGATGAATAGAAACTAACTTTCTTCCATCAGCATTCAGTTATACATTGTCATTATGAAGTTTTTAACCTCATTATTACAACCAGAGAACAATATGAAGTAAATTTTAGAACAGTACCTAGAGAATGACCATGGATGCATCTTTTCAAGGAACAGTAGAGAACAATTCAACAGATCTTCCTTCCTACTTTAGCAGAAACATGCATTAAAATTATTTTTAAAATTGAATCTTGATCATAATATAACTTTAAAATCTTTGATCATGAAAATCACTGATACTTTGCTCTATTAAATCATCCTTTCTTCCGGTGATAAAACTAAAAATTATTGCTGTCCTCTCCTAGGGAAGGATTACAGTATTTTTGAATTTAAATTCATTTACACATTCAGTGTTGCTACTTTAACTTTGAACTCTGTATCCTAACAGGAGGTGACAAATCTCAAGGATGCAAACCAGCTATTGATTCAACAGAAATTAGAGCTGCAGGGCAAAATAGATAATGCAAATTCAACTCTGGAACAGGAGAAACAAAAACATCAAGCTGTCAAAGATCAGCTGAAAAAGAGAGAAGAGGAGCTGAAGAAAGAATGTGCTGAAATTGAAGCCAAACTGGTTAGTATGTTAGAGAGAATGAGACTGCTGTTTTGTGAATGTGCCTTTAGATTCCTCCAGGGACAGAAAGGAAACAATGGGTTGACTTTGGTTTCACTTTACGTGAGTTTTTAAATGACAAGATCAAAAATCTTCGAGGCATTTAATGGTATAGGAAAATTCAGTGAGGCTGTTGATTAAAAGTAGTGATTCTATTACAGTAAGATTCTTTGCCTCAATTAAATGTAGGGAATAGGGAAAGAATGCTCAGAAGCTTGTTCTTCATTTTTCCATTGTTTGTATAGCACACAGAGAAGAAAGACAAAGAAGAAGAAAAACGGAAACATGAGGAAAAGGAGACCAAGCTCACCATGCAGGTCACAGCCCTGAATGAAAACCTGGCTACCATGAAGAAAGAGTGGCAAAGCAGTCAAAGACGAGTGAGCGAGCTGGAGAAACAGACAGATGATTTACGAGGGGACAATGCTGTCTTGGAAGCAACAGTCCAGAATAATCAGGATGAGAGAAGAGCATTGCTGGAGAGGTAAGCTGTGGTCATACAATGTGAAAGTATAGTTTGAGAAATTAAGTGAACTGAGAATGAAAACTTGCGTTGATTTGGGGTTCTGCATTCATGCTTTATTTAAATCTGTATTTGTTTGTAGTGCCTGGGCTGTGGGTGCATTTCACAGAGTGCAACCTTCTGTCATCCCTGCCAAAGCACAGCAAGAGGTTTTGGGAACCAACTGTGCTGTTTGTGATCATTCTGTAGAAAATAAGGCAGGCTTCTCAGGATCTTTACTTATCACCAAAGCCACAGCTCTGTGTTTGTTCTCAAAGATTTATGTCCACCTGTAAGAGCCTTCTAAATCCACTGGGCTCCTCTGAGATTTTAGGTGTATAGACTGTGGCTTCTCATCTGTTGTGTCAACCTCATGAGGCCTGGCAGAGAGGACTTCTTTTACCTGAACTAACTGTCCTCCATCTGAGGCTCCTGTGCCTTCATTCAGTTCAAATACGTGCCCTAGTCATCCAGAAGCCTGGAAGAGACCCCATAAGTAACATAGAATTTGCATAGGAACTCCTATGTGTGCCCACTACTCTCTTGTTAGTAGACTGAACGTGTAATTGGATTAGATAGACTGAAGTTCACAAAGGAGGCGTTTTCTTCCTCCTGAAAACCTGCAATCTTATTTTCTCCAGTTCTGCTGTTGTCTCTAGAATATATTTAAGTTTTAGGTAGGCAGAGTGCTTTTCCTTCAGGCAGCAGGAGGCCTGGAAGGCAGTGGGGGCTATCTGAATGCAGTGATTTCCAGGGTAGAAGAAATATCTGTGAGACAGGAAGCTTTCTTTGTCCTTGTTTCCTGATGTTTGATGAAGGCAGAGAGGGGAAACCTTTGTTGGTACTGTCAAGCTTGGTGATTTGACTTTTAAGCAGTAAACCTTGGAAAAGGATGGGATCAATTCAAGTGAGATCCTCTTTCTTTGGCAATCCCTTGCTGTACTGTGTTGAACTCATCCAGCAGCTGTTTACAGCTTGGCAGAAAAATACCCTTTGAAATTTGGCTTTGAGCAGCTGAGTTTCAACTGATGGGAGGTGGCTTTGATAGAAGAAAAAGGTTTCTTTTCTGCTGTTTTGCCTGACCTGATCTGCAGCAGCTGGTTTGTGAGTTGCACAGGGGTGTTTATCAGGGCTTGCTGTTGAGGGACTGCATTCAGCACTGTCCCTTGTTTGGGGCTTAACTCCAGGTATTCAGAAGCTGCAGATACTTAGGAGCAATGCCAGTATAATCTTTAACTGATTGTTACAACAGAATATTTTCCTAGTTAAGGCATCCAAGAACTTTTCAGAGCAAGGATTTTTTTGCCTGGGTTTGATGTGGGTAACTTCTCAGGCTGACAACCGACCCAAAGGACACACTGTACACATTGTCTTCAATGCTTGGAGCTTACTGTTTATTGTTTTACCTCAGGTGTATAAAAAGTGAGGGAGAAATTGAAAAGCTTCAAGCCAAACTTGTAGAAATGAAGAAAAAGCTGGACAATACAACTGCTGCAATGCAGGAACTTGGCCGAGAAAACCAGTCATTGCAGGTATAATTTGATTTGAAGCTATTAAACCTGATGATTCTCTGTCTGGGACCTTAGGAGAGTTTCAAATTTGTATCAGATTGGTGGTAGGTTGCCTTTCTAGAGTGAATTAAGGTGTTATGTTTGTGGTGTGTGGGGTTCATACTTCTGTCTGTGTGTTATTAAATCTGTTTATAATTATGAAGCTTGGAAGGTTTCCTCCCTGAACAAACATAAGCCCTGATTATCATGACAGAATTGGTGCTTTTATTTGGCAATGGGTAGTGCATGCTGTGGAAATAGAGGAGATTAGAGGGAATTAGACATGCATTTTTTAAAATGCCTGATGCTTTTTTTACATCTTCTGTATAGATCAAACACACACAAGCTCTTAACAGGAAGTGGGCAGAAGACAATGAGGTACAGAATTGTATGGCCTGTGGAAAAGGCTTTTCGGTGACAGTAAGAAGGGTAGGTGTGTTCTACTCTGTGTCTATGGTGATTTTCTATTTTTATTGTTTCCAAACTCTTAATGGGATACAGACTTCAGAAAATGGCCTGAATAGTGCTTTGATTCTCAAGACCTCTAAGAATACAGTTATTGTTTGAAGTGCCTTAACATATTAAAAATAAGGGCTGTGGAGCTTACTTTATTCATGATTCTTTTACCATTCTAACAGCATCAGTTTATAAACAGTGCTAAAATGCTTCAATCCCCTAAACAATCAGGCAGAATTACACTGTTGTAAGCATATTTACAGAAAATATATTTATAACCAATCTGAACTAGATTTATGGGTATAAAAGGAATGTAAATTGGTTGAAATCAGCTATGGGTGAAAATATGAGGCGTCACCATGATCTGGTGCTTTGTGACTATGCATTTGTAAACACGGAACAGAAGAAACAACTGGGTGAGTTTTAGGTCTGTAGGCAGACCTTGCTTGAAAAACTACTGTGGTCAGCTAAGACCACAGACAGACCCTGTCATCAGTTGGCAGAGTCTGCCATTCATCCAGAGATGAGCAGCCGTCCAACAAGTGACTTGACAGTGGAGTAAATGAGGGATATTTGTGAGGTTCATTTTTGCAGAGCTTCCTGACATAGTCTTAGGTTATTCCCCCTGGCCTGGACTCTTTTGGTGATGTTCTTTGGGTAGCCTTTGAACAAAGGCTACTGGATCCTTTGATTCAAGGATACTTCTCAATATGAAAGCAGGTAATTACATATAAGAAGAATGTATTTCATGTGACCAGAACGAGTTCAAGAGAACTAATTCAAGAAGAGGATGAACTTCCCCTTACTGATTTTCTGAAACTGGTATATTCTCTTGACTCAGTGAAGCACTTCTAAATGTTTTGCTCATATACCCTTAGAAAGGATTTACTCAAATGACCTTCTCTGTGCAGCTAAAAATTAAGACTAATTTTTGAAACATGAGAGTTGATTTGGCTGAGAGTTGACATGATAGTGATCTCCATTAGTGATCACTGCTCTGCCATTGGTGTTCAGCATGTATGTTTCTTCTCTTTTGCAGCATCACTGTAGACAGTGTGGAAATATCTTTTGTGCTGAGTGCTCAGCAAAGAATGCCTTAACTCCTTCTTCCAAGAAGCCTGTCCGGGTCTGCGATACTTGCTTTAATGACTTGCAAGGATAACTGGCTATCGTGAGTGACAAAGAAATGTTACACTAAAATTTACTATTTCTGTTGATGCACTTCATTCAGCACTCAGACTACTGTTCAGTTTGGACAATGATTGTAACACTTGGCAAAATCTAGTATATTTTAAAATGTTCATTGATATCAAGCAAAACTATTGTATTTTTTTGTGAAAAATGGGCTCAGATCATCCATAGCTTACTGACATGAATCATGGAAAGAGCTTTTATGTCTAGATTAGAAATATCCAGTTATTTGTAAATAAAGTTTAAACAGAGGAGTAACAATGTATTTTTTTATCTTTTATTTTTTTGTTCAAGAGAAACAGCATTTATGTGATATTGAAGTTTATTCTTGTTTCCTTCAAAAAAAAAAAGGAAGGTGCAAAAACTTGTGAGGATTTTATGTAACCAGTCTTGCTGTAAAAACATAACTAATTGTTGCATTTGATTGCATATCTGATGGTCTTTATAACCCCCTGTGATTTTGGTTTTTTTCTGTCTCTCTGGTTCTTGCATTTTTCTCTTTAAAGTTTGAACTCCCCAGTGAGGGTGATGGCTGGACTTAACTTCAACTCAGTTTTATTTGCTCACTTGTTGTATCAGCACCCAAGTCCTTATCCAATACAGCACTTGGGTGCTGGAACATCTTTCCACATACTGTATTGCATAGTTGATGTGTGAGTGCTTCTGTCTTTCTGAGAGAGTATGTGTGAATGAATGAGGAGACCAAGTTTATCTGGCACTGTAGCAATATTATATGATACTTCATAGGATTTCATCCCACAGGGATTGGTTTCACTTTTATGAATTTGGTTGACACATTTTAATATTCAGGAAACCCTTACATGAGGGTTTTAAAAAGCAAACAAACAATGCTGATAGAAGCCTGTAGCACCTCTCTGCCCCTGCCCATACCCTGGAAGCACTGAGAGAACACTGCTGTTCTAAGGGACATCCAGACCTTCCAAGCCAGGTATCCAACTAAGAAGAAGTATTTTTTGAGACTGCTGTAGTTTTTCTGGCATTTTATTCTGTTCCTTCCATCCAGTTTTGGTGGAAGAAGCTGAATTCCTGCTCTACCTAGCAAACCTCACTTTTCCATTACTCCATCTGACCCCCATTACCAGGGACTCTGAAGTGTTATTTTAGTTATGTGATTTAGTCTGCTTAGAATGGAAAACTGGCTTTGTTATAAACCAAACAGCTCTAACTAAGAGGCCAAAATATATGACTATAAATATTTATTCATATTTTCTGTATTGGGAACAGAAGTTTCTTGTACAGTTCATGGCTCCAGACTTCTTTTTTGTCGTGATTTTGTTTGCACCTCTTCATTTTTGCTTGCCTGTCTCTAACTTTTCTTCCCTTTGTATCTGGTATTTCAAAACTCTTAAGATTATTTCTTCTGAGCAGGGGTTATGCCTTCCAATGTTTAGGAAATTTTTGTCTTAAATACCCTAATAAATCCTCCACCCCTCAAATGCTTCAGTATCTTACCCAATTTTGCCAGCTGGTCAGAGAAAAAGATTGTGTCCTGTATTCCTCTACCTTTTTCCTGAGGCAAGGAATCAAATTCTGTCACAATGGTGGTAGCTTAGTCATCATTAGGAAGATTTGTTTGCTTTTATCTAGTTACAGCTCTATATGTGAATGAAGAAGTGTCTCCTTTATAAAAAATGTCTTGTCTTGATTAACTGTCAAGTGAAGAAACTTCATCCCTCTACTGCAAAAGTAGTGATCTATATGTTTCATATTCCCTGTTAACTTACCCAGCAAGTTCTACATTTGCACTGTCAAGGAGTTTTCTTAAAATTCAGTTCTTATTTCCCAAAAGTCAGCTGAATGATGTAACTTGTTCTTGTCACTGTAAAAGGGTTTGGGCTACAACAGTGGTTCGTACAAAACGCTGATCTGCTTTTCTGGTTTGAACTTGAGAGTTGCTTGTTTAAAAAAAAAGCTGCTGCAACAATTCCATATGAACAGAGCCTCTGGACTCCCTGTTTCTCCTCATCAGTGTAACTGTTTGGCATAAGAATCTTTTGAATAGAAAATATGAACAGAATCTTTGCCTCTGGGAATTTTTTTTTCTATTTATTTGTTTACTGAGAGAAACCAAAAAATTTGCTTCAGAGTCTTTCTTTGTCTGACTTTAGAAATGTGGGAAAAGTAGAGATGTGACAGTCACGCTCCAGCCTAGATGCATTCTGCTCTTTTGTGTAACACACAAGAGCCTTGTGCTGTTCTTAGGGTGAAGGACAACCACACAGAACAGGAGGGATTCTGAGAGGGAAGGGAAAAACCTCCCACAGCCACTTAAGATCAAAACACATGAGGCAGAGGAAGATGGAGATGTTTCAGGGGAGCTAGGAAAGTGGTTAGAAGATTCAGATGTGTTTAGGCCTTTTGACTGGGAACGTGTGAAAGCTCAGGAGAGACTTCTGCAGTGGTAGAAGCTGTGGAAGGGTTGTTCCTAATTCAGCCTTTTGGGATGCCATTGTATAATGACAAGTAGAGTCACCTTTTTCAGCAGGCTGCTGAAGCAGTGCAGTTGGTTGACTGCAGATCACACCTTGGTGTGGAGTTCTTCAGCTTCAGGGCCAAAACCAGCTTGATTTTTGGAAGTTGCTTTTTGCTGGCCAGTTTATATAACCAGCTTTTTGAGGGGATGGAAATGCTTTTTGAACACATTTGTATAAAGAAGGATTGTTGAAATCTGGAAGAACAGTGGGGTGGAAACTTTCATGCTTGAGCTTGGATTCTGCAGCAATAGGTCATGATTTCTACAGCTTTTCACTGAAGTGAATTTATGACTCCATTGCTGAGTCTTATGCTCCTTCTTTTGTGCTTGTAATTCTTAGTGCTGGTCTGTATTTGTTGACAAATTGATGGTATACTGTCTCTACAATACTTGGCTTCACTGCCAGGTTGGAAGCTGTGTTGAAGCTCGAGAAAATATCCCCTAATAAGGGAAAGTGGAAGGTGAAAAGATGTGAATTTACAAATATGCTTGCAGAGTCTGACTGTTTTAATGGGCATGTTTCAGTAGGAATGTGGGCTTTTTGTTCCACTGCCTTAAAATCTAAGTAACAGGAAAACCAGGTAAAAAGCCTAATGAATTTTACCACAGTGAAGTAAAGGATTCCAGGCAAAACAGTTTAATTCACTGATTTTTCAGACTGCAGACACAAGAACAGAGGGGAAAACTAATAAAATGGCAGAAAAGACTGAGTCTTGGAATGGGAGGATGCGCAGTGATGTGTTTTTACAGCCCCTAGCAATAGGCAGATTGCTCTGATACACTGAGGAGCAGCCATTACAGAGGAAGAGGTGAAAATAATGGCAAAACCAGCACTCAAACCAGTAGGTTTGTGGGATCCTCAAGCAGCCTTTGATTACTAGTCATTACTATGGCATCAGGAATGGGACAGCGAAGTGTGGGCTTTGTCCTTGAAACTGTCCCATCTGCAGGATACTCCATCCACATTCAGAATTGCTGCAAGAGCAGAATGTGAGAGACCAGCTGCTGCATGGGCAGAGACAAGCTATGGAAGCTTTTGTGAATGTGTAAAGGACGGTCCTGCTAAGGGTGAGGAGAGGTTCTTTTAACTTCCTGGAGACAACACCTCTCTTTCCAGTCAAAGACCCACAGTGCCTTGTATTTTGCCTCACAAATGCCAAGTTCTACTGTTCCATTCTGGCCTCATGTCAGCTGTACTGGAGACAGGTAGCATTGCAGAGGTCAGTGGCAGGCTTTTGATCTCAGCTGGCTCTGCTTCACTGTTATTTATTTCTTCTCCCCTTGTATTCCCTAATGTAATCTTGCCCCTTCTGCAGAGCTTGAGTGAAGAAGATAAAAGTAATGAGTCACAGTAGGAAAAGTTGCTGTCTGGAGATGAAGAGACAAAAGGAATTTTCTGCTGCAGCTTCCAACAGAGGCAAGAGATTTAGAGGGATCTCATTTTTCAGCTGGCTTCACTCTCTGGCACAAGAGTCCAAGGCTCTAGGGTGAAATGTGGGGTTTTGCCTCTGTTTTTGGAAGGTGTCAAGTAACCAAGTTGTCGTGGAGTGTGGAGCACGAGGTACACAAGAACAATGAGTAACCACTTTTGTTGGCTTTGGGATCATTAGGGTTGTTTATGAATCCTCACTGGAAAAGCTTTCTTGTTAGTGAACCAAGAAGGGATTTGGGGGCAGAAGCATGAAGTAACCTCTTGTGTGTTTGTATTATGTGAGCCAGAACAATTCAGCTTCTCATGGTAGGTGTAAGAGAAGTGACATTCATAAAGGGACCTGGAAAACTCAGTTGCTTTTCTGGATTGTTAAGTGTCAGTTAACCATGGAATGGGAACAAATACTTGTTGCAAAACTTAAAAAAATGTGTGGCCAGTAGTCAGTGATGGACAGAGAAATGCTGGAGCTGAAGTTCAAATAGATTCTAAACTATGCCAAGAAGAATGATATCATGGTTTGAGCATGTTGAAACTGATAAATTATTCTTCCAGGTACCACCCCTCCTGCTCTCATATTCTCAGAGAACTAGGAAACAACCCTGTCATTTGCACTGTGCACTTTTTGCTGTCTAAGAGTATCTACAGTAAGTGGAATGACATACGTGCATTGCATATGTTAGCTGTAGTCATTGGACAGCAGGTTTATTATCAGCTGGATTTTTCACTGTATACATTTGGCCCTAAGGAGAATTGCACTCACAGTTCCTTTTACCAAAAATACAATCATCATCTGACAGCACATATAAACAAAAACCATGTTAGTCACACACATGTCTTTGTAGAACTTAATTTTAAGATTACAAAGTGAGAAGAAAATGAATTTTATGTATTTGCAAGGATCTTGCCAGTTGTCCATTGCTTTGGTTTTGAAGTCTTGACTTCAGCGTCCCTTTTAGAGTAAGTTTAAAATTGTTGTCCAAACACAGCCTCTCCAAAAGCACTAATTGATGTACTTTTCAAAACCATCTATATCTGCATATAAGTCCTGCCACGGAAATGTGGGTTTTGAGGTATTTTTTCTGTTTCTTTTTAAAGGCACACTGAATAAAAAAGTTTGCATGTTTATAGAGAACATTACATACCACTTAAGTTCACGATAATGAAGAGTGTAGGTACTAGGTAGTGTAATAAACTCTGCCTGTTGTCTGTAGCTCTCCACATACTACGCTCTCACTATGCAGTGGATAGAGAAGTGTCTGTGCATTTAAAGATTGATGAAGCCCTGCCACTCCTTGGATCAATGTTGTATGAAAGCAGGAGCCTGGAAGGCACATTTTCCAATTTTCCCTCCCCTTGTGACTGAAACTGAACACTAAAACCAAATTCGTCTGTATTTCCTGCTTTTATTTGGGTAAAGAGGGCTGGGAAAGGATGTTCATTGTTATGTGTCAACAGGTCAGTGCTGGCAGGTCCAGGCTACTGCTGTTGGCTTTATGGCAAAGTCCTCCATTGTGTGACGCTGGAGCTTGATTCCTGGCACAAAAGGGATGTTTGAAAGAACGTCTCACTGGGTTAGCAAATGCCAGAACTTTTTATAGTGATATGTCCAAAATGCTGCTTGTATAGAAATAGTCACTTTTGTAAGAAAAGAAAAAAAGTTGCAAAAAAAAAGTCACAACCCCCACCCCCCGTTTGATGCCGTTACATAAGATTTAATTTGAGCTACCTCTCAGTGTGAAATTCAAACATTAAGTAAGTTGAATAAGGTTTTCTCACTGTTATGTTATGTAAAAGTTATAGTGAATGCCAAAATTGCAAAAGTTTATCACCAAAAAGGAAAAGCGTTGTCTTTTTTTTTTTTTAATGTGTATTTGAAAATATCTAACGGTTTCAAGTTATTGTAAATTCTCTTAAAATCTTTTAACTTCTGTAGTTTCAACCTTGCAAACTCTAGCTGCTGGACAGGAAATAAATTATAACCACAAGCTTTCATGATTGTGGTCTGCTGGGTAAAACCAATTTTGTATGGAGCTTTGTCGTTTGGATACAGATTGCCTCAGTCACCAAATGTACCATTCATTTGGTCATGTTTTTTTTCTTCAGTACTCAAGATGTGAGCTTGATGAATGGTGTTCTCTAATGGATGCGTGCCACAAATTACATGGTCTCATTTGCCTCTTTTCTGACTTTTAATGATCAGTTTATTATTGCAGATGTGAATATTGTTCATACAGCTTAACTTCTGTATAATTGTATAAAATATAAATGGAAAAAAAATTTAAGTTTTTACTTGTTAGTTAGAAGTAATGTATTATAAAAGACTTATGTTGCAGTTTTACTTACAGAGTACTGTTCTTCTGAACTGGATCCTACCATCTTGGGAGGTGTAGATAGATTTTTTGCATGAGTCTGTTTTGGTTTTATTTCTTTTTAATTGAAGTTTTATCCTCTTAAGTTCTATTTTCAGTGTTTGTGTTTACTACTTGTGATCATGTAGTTGTGCCTTACATTGTGAAAGAATTTAGTCCAGTGTGCTCTGTAATTCTTAAACTCTGTGATCTGGAAGGTGGCTGTGGATTTGAATGGGAAGGTGACACCATGCATCAACAGGTTCTGTATAAACTATGATGAATTGTTGCTGAAATGTCATTTTTGTTTTCTAATCTGTTAAAGGAATGATTATTAATAATAATAAAAAAATTAGACCTTTCTAATAGACCAGGTTATTATAATTTAAAACTACCTTGCCCAGTTTCAGACAGCAAAGCTACTTTGAAATGGTGGATGTATAATTTTACAAATGAACTGTAGGGAAGCCACACATGTAAGAACAAGCGAAATGTTCCAGTTTCGTAGAGTTGCAGGGAGCTGCAACAAAGGCTTTCACATTCCTGAGGGCACAGTAATAATGACTGCTTTTCAAATCTGTTTTTTTCACAGGTTATATTCAGAGTAGTCTTTCCATTCCCAATAGCTGTGCAAGGCTGCCGAGTATCCCACATTTGCTGAAAGCCCTTCTGTCACTGGCTGTGTTCTGACATCGCGTTCGATGCAGCTGGACAATTGGCGTAACTGGAAGACTCAAAAGTAGCACTCGTTTAATTTCTTAGACCAATAAAGGTCTCACTTGTGAAATGGAAAGCTCTTTCAGGATGGAACTGTGTTGCAGAGAGAAGCCAGATGGGTAATGTGGGGGATCAGTCCTGTGACAAAGCCACTATTGAATTATGAAAACGTAACCGAACAACCCATGTTTAGCGATTGAAGCAGGGGCTCTGTGTAGGTATGGAGGAAGATGAAGAGGAGAGGTCTCCTCTGAAAGGCAGTTTGACTTGGGAAGTCAATTTCTGCCTCCACTGCTTCCTAAGGTATCTTTCTCTTGACACCGCAGGGGAGCCTATTGAGCTTGTGTCTCCATGAAGACAAGCCCCTGTGTAAATACTTCCTTCCCCTGGGCTGTCCTCCTTTGGAGACATGCTGGTCTCCAGGAATGACTGCTTGTCTGGTAAAGTGAGTAGACCTGGCTAAAGGTTGTTTTGGTAAAAAGTACACAAAGTGAAATACCCTCTTCCCTCTGCCAGCACAAGAAGCACAGACCTTAGTCTGTCAGGTGTGACTCCTCTGGGCTTGAAATACCTTTGTCCTGTCAGCACTGGTTTCAGGATGCTGTGAGGTTCTGGTGAGCCCTTGGTGTGATGCAGTGTGCAGTTGAGCATGGGACTGGGGAGATGGAGCACAGCTGTGTCAGCTAAGTTGTGGTGAGGCGTTGGCAGCTTGTGTGATGACCTGGTGCAGATCTGCCTGCAGTCTGTTCTGCCCTCCTGCTTCACACATTCATCACTTGGCATGGACCATGATGGCTGTTCCTTTGCCAGGAAGCTGTGACAAAAACTTGCCCATGATAGATGCAGGGGAAGAACAGGAATTTGTGTATCATGGTGGCCAGGCTGTATCTGGAGAGCACTGGACCAGGTAAGTGCATTCATGTGTATACATATATACACACACTCAGTATTAATGCAAAAAATAGCTTGTGAAATTATAGGCTAGTGGGTAGAGACACATAAATATCAGAAGCTATGGTACACAATTCCAATTTAATGAAATTTAGTAGTACAGTTTGAATGATGCAATAACCCTTCTAAACTTCTCTGGTGAGTGAGTTGTCCTTACCGACACAGGGGTTTTTTAGCTCTCACGCTTTCTAGGAAATGACAAGCTCTATTAAAGCTTCCCTGGGTGGCAAGAGCCTTCCCTAGGTGAAACAAAGAAGCATCTAGGAGTGATATATTTCTTGCATGGTTCATTCCCCTCCTCCAATTTATTCCTCCATGGTGTGGTCTATGCACCGTACTTTTGTCAGGTCAGAAATCTTTTGTTAGCTTCAGAGACCTAAGGCATTCTGAAAGAAATAACTGTATTATCACCACAATAGTTTTCCACTGGCTCTGTCAGTGCAGTGCTGACAATATTAAATTTCAGAGGATTTAACAGGGAAGCAGAAAGCAGTGCTTTTCTTGGTTTCATGTTGTGTGGTGTAATTGGAGATTGCTGTTTCTATCTGTGACATCCATGCTTTCTGTAACGAAAAAAAATATATGTAAACCAAGACAACCTAAGAAATTTCCAGTAAATTAGATGCATAACCATCCAGAGCCTTTAGTTTTATTCTCTCTTCAGGCTTGTGCTGATAATTGCTGAAGGAAACATGAATTATCCCACAACTGAGACTCTGCCAGTTGCTAGGCCACTACATGCTGCTGGAATCTCTCTCTGGGGCCAGGGATTTCCAGTGAATATTTCCATTTTTGGTTGGAAGGTAGGATTTCAACACTCTGCTTGTAATGGTGAAGTTTGTTGCAGGCTATTTCACCCTTTTCTGTCTAATGGTTATTAATTAGCTTAATGCTGTCCCTGCAGTTTGGGTTCCTCATTTTTCTGATTAAGACAGCTCCAGTCCTATCAGCATCACAAGTTCTCTCCCCCTCCATAATCTGCCATGTGCTGCCAACTGAATTTCAGTTTCTGTTATCATGCTAACAGCATTCAGGTCTATGTTTGCTGTCATCCAGGTATGAGGACATGGGATGATGGAGAGATAATTTCAAATATGTAACTTCCTTCTCTCTGCTAGCCCAGATAGTCTGGTCCCAGAAGTTGAGTTGTCTCTGAATTGCTATGATTAGACGTTGGACTAACCCTAAAAGGATTTATCCCTTGGACTAAAACCTTTAAAGGGCCATTTTAACCCAAACTATTCTATGATTCTATGACATTGAGAAGATGGGAGCCCTGGTATGAAGGCAGTTTTGGAAAGGGAAGGTCATATTTCAGTAACAGAAGAAAGTAATGACTTCTTGAGTGGATAGCTATTCCAAGTACCGGCCAGTGACTTGAAACTGGAAAGAATTCGCTCAGTGCTTCTCTTAGAAAAAGTCTCCCACCATTTACTTGTAAGAATTAGTATTAGTGGTGGTCAAATTTCTGTGCATTAGGTATTAGAGAGGGAAATTCAACTTACATGCTTACAAAGCAAAATATTGCAAAGTGCCTGACACACTTTCAGATGTTACACACCGTGCTGTTACTAGAAATGTAACATGGTGTGAAAATGAGGGGCAAATTTATATAACAGTGGAATTAATCATACCATCTGTTCAGTCATGTTGTGAATAGATGAGCATGAGACAGTTTTCTGATCTGAGTACTACTGCGTGTGAGTTGGGTGTCGGGGGGGTTGTTTTGGTGTTGACTTCTCTGGAGGAGCTGACCATCTTCTGTGACACAAGAAATGGATCTTTTTTTTTTTTAGCAATCAGAATTGATAATGTTTTTCAACAAGGGTATGACCTGCTATCAACCCTGATAGAAAACTGGAACATGTTGAGCTGCAAAAATTCTGTAACAAATATGTAAGCCAGGGCACTGGGGTGTTGTTTTGTTTTGTTTTAGTTTTGGTCAAGTGTCACAACTGTAAGAGATTCTTATCGCAGCATGACCACTTTTAGGCTGCCACCCTCCTTTAGGGGAAGCATAGGTGTGTAATTAGAGAAGAAAAAAAAGATGTGTTACCTACCTTGGCAGTCTCTGTCTGAGCTTGTAGCAAGAAGACTGCTATGCACTGCCGATACCTGTTCTCATGCTGAATGAGAAAAGCATTTCGCAGGCTGAAGACTGGAAAAATGTAAAGAAGTGATATAAATGCACCTCATACAACTGTCAGTCCAATTTTATATCACATTGATTATGATTGAAGAAGTGATATATGTAAGCATCTTTTTTGATTTCTAAGAGGGCAGTTGCACCCTCATAGTGTGAGTTAATCTTGTTGTGTAGGAAGGTTTCTTATTTCAAAGTTAATTCTACTTGGATTTGTTTTATTTTTAATTGCTTCATCATGGTGCAGCTAAGGTGCTTTTGAGTCTACCTGAGTATTATTAAGAAATATTTCCCTTCAAAGTGGCCTAAATCAAAACTGAAGTTAGAGAAAAACAAATATCAAAAACTAGTAAGAGAGGTCCCATTTTTATTTTATTTAAGTAAGTCCAGATGATGGCTGGCATGTGGGAAGTGGCTGCACTCAGGCTAGTGCTGGCTTTGGGTTCTCCCTGGGCATGTGCCTGAGCTGGTGCTCCTGGGGTTGCCCTGGCTGGCTGCTGGCAGCCAGGCATGTTGCCTCTGTTTCCTGCCAAACTTCTGTTCCTGAAGGTGACTGTGAGCATCATGTAGCGCGTCTCTGCAATGGGACAAAGTGACACTAATGTCACACATCTGGAATAAAGAGGGGGCTTAAGTTAGCTAGTGATTTTCTAATCAGAAAATATGGTGCTGCTTACAGCCTTCAGAGCTGGGTTCCTACTATTATATTTACATGTAAAGTTACATCTCTTGTACAAGGTGATGGTGTTTGCAGATAGTTCTGCTTTTAGGGTACCTTCTGGTGTTATGAACACACCGTTTTATCCTCTATCCCTTCACTAATGCATAGAAGGCTTTGGACAAGAATTATCCTACATAATTTTCCTGCCTGCTTCCAAAAGGCTATTTCTAGGATATTGCAACATACATTTTTTTTTTCTAGTACTTGCATTGTGCTTTGTGTATTTTCAAAGTGATGTCAGCCCTCGGCAAACTAATGGATGCAAAAGTACTTGCTAGATCAAAACCCAGGATTTCGTTTTTGATTAATGTGATGGATCACATGACTTTTCTGAGAACATGCTAACTAATCTTTTGGTGCCACCAGTAATAAAAGTCTCTTTGAGACTGCAGATATATTGGCAACATTCCCCAAGGTCACACATTCCAGACAATATTAAATATTATTTTTTCTCCTGCAAAGGGACATTTTCTGTTGACATTGGAATGTTTGCTTGTTGTTTTACACAGAATGGTGGGAATCTGAATGGCAATCTCCCTATGGTAATTTTTCTCACTGTTTTTATTGTACCTTACCCCAAGGGGTCCTGTATTAGAATGGGGCTTCCAAGGTGGTATAAGACTACAAGTGAATAACAGAGACTGCCATGGCTACAGCTGTAATAAAGCTGGTAAGAATATATGGGAAAGGAGTCAAATAGTGAGGCTGAGGGTGCAGGGAAGGCTCATAACCGATGGACAGAGTCTAGGCTGGAATGCAGAAGGCAGCTTTTTCTATTCTTATGATTGCAGTTGGATCACAGAGATAGAAAGACCCTGGTTAGGAATCTCTATGGGAAATGCTGACTTGGAAAAAGAAAAAAAAATCTAAAAATGTTATTTCCATCTCTATTATGGTTGTTATGATCAATCTATTAGGTGCAGACTGGAGGGTGGCTGCACTGCCTTCTCCAGCACCCAGGAGCTGTTGGCCTTGCATTCAGCCTGGGCTTACACGGGGTGTGGGGCTGCCCTCCCCTGCACCCTGCAGGCAAGAGGTGGCTGATACATTTGCTCCATTTCTGCTCGTTTGCTGGGGAGACTTATTAGGCAGACTGCCTGGAACATGTTTTAAAAAACGTTATTATTCTTTGTGTTCATCCCCTTATCTCATCTTTAGTAGTTTGCCTTTTATTGCCTGCCTTTATACCCTCTCAGCATTGATGCTGAATGCTAAATAGTCTGGTGAATGTAGTTCAAAGTTATCGTAAATTTTGCAGACTCTAGGTTTATTTTCCATATCTATTGCTTTCTCACAGAGCATTGTAGCTCCATAAGCTTTTTCTCTCAGTCTTTAGGATTAGGATGACCTGAGAGCCCAGAGATTTGTATTTCCTTTCATTCTCTTTGATACAGAAGGCTCCTGTGATCTTGGCAGTCTTAGACTGAATCGATGAATCGTTAAGGCTGGAAAAGACCTCCAAAATCATCGAGTCCAACCTTTGACTGAACACCACCATGTCAGCTAGACCACAGCACTAGATGCCACCTTCAGTCATTTCTTGAACACTCCCAGAGGTGCTAACTCCACCACCTCCCTGGGCAGCCTGTTCCAATCCTTAACCACCCTTTCTGTGAAAAAATTCTAGTGTCCAACCTGAACCTCTCCTGGTGCAGCTTAAGGCCATTTCCTTTTGTCCCACCACTGGTTGCCTGGGAGTAGAGGCCACCCCCCACATGGCTACAGCCTCTTTTCAGGTGGTTGTAGGGAGTGATCATGTCACCCCTTTTCTCCAGGCTAAACACCCCCAGATTCCTCAGCCACTCCTTTTAGGACTTACTCTTCAGACCCTTCAGAAGAGCTTTACTGCTCTTCTCTGGACACACTCTGGGTTCCCAATGTCCTTTTTGTAGTGAGTGGCCCAGAATCGTACACTGATGACTTGTGGCCTCACCAGTGCCAAGTACAGATCTCTTCCCTAGTCCTGCTGGCCAAGCCTCTTACTCTTCATACAGGCCAGGATGCCATTGGGCTGCTTGGCCACCTGGGCACACGCTGGCTCATGTTCAGCTGGCTGTCAACCAGCACCCCCAGGTCCTTTTCCTCTGGACTGCTTTCCAGCCACTCTTCACCAAGCTCATAATGCTGCATGGTAGTGTTGTGAGTGAAGTGCAGCACACAGCACTTCACCTTATTGAATCCCATGCAGTTGGCCTCAGCTCATTGATGCAGCCTGTCTAGATCCCTCTGTAGAGCCTTCCTACCTCCCAGTGGATCAACTCCCACCCAAATTAATGCCATCTATGAACTGAGTAAGGGTTCCCTCAGTCCCCTCATCCAGGTCTTTCATAAAGGTGTTAAACAGGACCAGCACCAATACTGAGCCCTGGGGAGCATCACCAGTGACTGGCCACCAACTGGATGTGGCACCATTCACCACCAAGGTGAGGTGTGTGAGAGCCTGCTGTGTCAGTAGCTCAGACCAAGGGGAGGCCTGATGTTTCATGCCTGCTCCCCAACCCAAAATCTGATTTGGTGACTTCAGGAACCTTATTTTGGCAGGGTAAGGCTGGTCACTCTCTCTGGCACTCAGCCCTTCTTCACTCCACACCCAACTGCACAGCAGCAGGGACAGGAGGCATATTCCCCAGTGATGCATTTGGATGTCTGAGAACAGGGAAGCATTGATGTATGGTGGGCGATTTCCATCCTCTCAAGAGCTGGTGAAGATGTGAGTAGGAGCAGTAGCAGGAGGTAAATCTCTCCATCCTCCTTGAGAATGGCTGCTGCATATGAGGGAGGACACACAGGAGAGCAATGTAGTGGTACAGATGAAAAAATGCTGCATAACTAGTATGGAACTGAAAATGTTCCTGGGAAAGATGCCTGGGTTTGATAGAGCTTGTTAGGACAGTTAGGACAAGGGAGTACTTGGCTTGTGAGAAGAAGTCATTGGAGGCTTGCTACCTCCTTTGGGGTGAATGGATAGTATGTGACAGTCACTGGTGTGTGTCACTGCTGGCAGCAGGGGGCTGAGGGCTGTGAAGGCTGAGGCAGCAGCTCATGCCTGTCAGCAGGAGCAGAGCTGTGAAGCCAGGCAGTGCTGAGGCACCAGTGTTTGCACTCCAGGCATCTGGGGGTGGTTTGTGGGCAAACAGCAGCTTGTCCTTATGCTATCACACACACAGTGCATTAACATGGTGTTTATGAAGGCATTCGAGTGCACGCAGGCACATACCTGTAACTTGGATGGGTTCAACATTTTTCAGTATGAGTCTGTCTAGTGGGATGGGCTGGTCTAGGACTGTGCAAAATCCCCCCTCTCTTATGAAGGACTGCAGCTCAGGAGTGAGGGAAGGACAGACAGGGATTGAGCTGGTGTCTGAGCCTCCGTATTTCTGGGAATAGAAAATGAAGCTGGTTAGCAGGTTGTCTGCCATCTGCTCATGAAGTATAGGCACTAAACAACTCTAAATTATGTGCTTTCTCTTATCAAAGATACAGAGATGGATTATTTGCCTGAGGAATCTTAGAAAAACTGACTGGTACCTGAAGCTCACCTGCAAGGTCACACTTGCATTAAAAAGCTACAAAAGAAACACAATACAACCAGAAGACAGTTACAGGCATTCCAAAAGTATTTCTCTCCTTTCCCTCCTTATTTTAATAGCAGGTTTTTTCTCCATTCCTTGAGGGGAAGTTTCCTCATCCCTCATATATATTCACAAGACAGGATTCCTGGAGCTCCAGATGAATTGCAGCCCTTCACAGAAGGTTCACCAACACATGTAGGTGGGACAACTCTCAAACAGATTTGCCTAAGGGTACCAGGTCCCTTGAATTTCTGCTTCCTTCACCAACTGTGTTGCTAAGGGATGGTGCTGCTAGTCTAAACCCTCTCATTGCATGCTCCTTTCTCTCTAAAGCAGAACAGCTGCTTCTTAAAAAACAAACAACAAACAAACAAAAACCTAGGAGATTTATCACAGGTTCATTTAGACTCAGTTTACATCAGTTTCATAAACTTAATTAGCTAAATGCACTCCTACACAGAAGCTTTAGGAATTTCAGGTTATCCAGTTCTTCTGTTGGTGTCTAAATACAGATATTTATCATCTATAGAACTATAGAATCATTCATCAAGAAACATTTTCTTAAAAGGAGTCATTATATCTCAATTTTAAACTTGGGGAAGTCAAGGCAAAGAGAGGACAACAAGCAGTGTAGCCAATCTTCCATCATTTTAGCCTTTCCCTGTTTTTTTCCCTTTTAATTTTTTTTCTTCTTTCCAACAGTTCTGATATCTCTGGGATAAAAAATTCTCAGGTTGCAGGGACCATTAGAAAAATTTTACATTCCTGAAACTTCTACGAGCCTTAGGAATCCAGCACATCAGAACCTCAGGAAGATATTAAGGTCTTGTAAAGTAAATTCTGCCTGTAATAGTGTTTCTGTACCATACTGAGCCTAGAAGCAGGCTTTTGAATGTGGTATGGTTTGCTAGTCACATAAGGAAGTGTCAGCTGTTCTTCATGCTGATTAGTCATCTTGTATTTTTATCATTAGATCAGTCTTCCAAAGCACATTCAAAATCCATCCAAAAGCTAAAAAATATAACAACTGCAACCATGTATAGCTCTAGACGTTATTACCTTTTTGTTACGTTTAATTTTGGTAATTAGTAAGAAGTCTTCAAATAAAAAGAGGTAGACGTCAAGGAGTCTTGTGCTTTCTGAGAAGGAAAACAAAAAAATCAGTGTTATGCTGTGATTATTTTAAGGAAATGCTACTTCTAAGATGAGGCACGTCTGTGAATCACTGCCCCTTACAGAATGCTTTTAACAAAGAAGCCTTGTTTCCAGTGTAGTTCACAACTACTCATCCTCCAGTCTGCATTCTCAAATGCACTAAGTCATGTGTCTCAGTCATTTTGGGTACTAAATTTGTACCTTGTAGCAGCTACCTCATTCTGATAAAACAACTACTTGCTTGCCAGGAAAAAGGACAGTAAACAATCATACAGACTACTCATCCTATTGGCAGCTTGGCTGTATCTCAGTCCCTCTCTGATAAGCTATAGAGTTGCTTTTTCTTTCCTGCACCTCCCCAAATGCTGTTGCAGAGGTTCGTTCTGGACCTGCCATAAAAATGCATAATTCTGTTAAGGTATCTCTGGACACCAGGAGATTCAGGACATTACCTGCTAGCATCAGTCTCCCTTCATGAAGAAGAAGTCTGTTTGCTGAAGACAAAATATTTTCACTGCTGTTTTCTCTTAAGTTTTGCTTCAAACACTTGATCCAAAAAAAAAAAAAAGAGAGAGAGAGAATGGGGAACCATGCATAATGGATGATGAACTGGGAGGCAACCTGCATCTAAACAAGATGGGCACATGTGTGTTCTTACCTCAGGCTACATACATCACACAGCTGATAACTGCACATGCCTGTGTTTCTTAATAGCAGTGCTGCTGCTTAAATGTGTTTATGCTTTTGAAATGTTAAGCTGGGTTTTACTTTTCCAAATTGAGTTTAATAGTGCTTGCAGCCCTGTATGTGAACAGACATAATCCTTGAGATGGGACCCACTTGATGATGTTATCATACTGCTGCTTAAAGTCTGGGTAATGGGGTAACTATGGCAGAAATGTGCACACACAGGTATGCTGTGTAATATTTTGTAATGCAATTTAAGTGTAAATGGAAAGTTCTTTGGCTCAGCTTGAGAAGTGAAAGAGACAAATAATTTCTACTTCATTGAATGCTGGTAATACTTTCATCTATCCTGTTTCATTCTGACCCCTAAAAGCAAATGTGGTAGAGTCCTCCTGGGCTGTATCATTGCCCTCTCCTGGATGCTGAGAGCAACCCATGCTGCCATCCAAGGCACTGGGTGAGTGCAGCTACAGTGTATGTAGAGCCCAGGCTGCAGCTGCTCCTGTTAGAGCAGAGCCATCCCCACTAACTATAATACAGACAACCAGCCAGCTTTAGAGCACGCTATGAAGACAGATAAGAAACTAAACCCTCCTCTAGAAAAAAAAAAAAGTCTTTTAAAATCTGCTTACCTCTGGGACAAAGAACCTTTTGTCACGATCCCAGACCTGAGGCCAAATTATGACCTCTTGTAGCTGCCTGAACTTCTGAAAGTTGTCCAACCACTTGACTTTACCTTCCAGATCCCCTGAAATGTGTGAAACACCAGTTACTGCCGGGGCTAGCAAAAGCAGTCCTGTTTCTAGAAGATGCTGAATAGTGGTTTTCTCCAGTGAAAGCTGAAGTACCACACATGTGAGGCCCCAGATGAAATCTTGATCTCATTGTAAAAAATGCCTAAACTCTGCTTAGATCAGCAGGTACAGAATTTCAATTCATGCATTCAAAGATGCTTAAATTCATTGCTAAATGAAAAGGTTGTGTTTATTAATCTCTCTGGGGAACAGGAATTCATATAAAACTCAATTAAACTGTAATCTTAAAAATGTTTTCAGAAAAAGTCCTGTCATTCTAAACTGTCTGGTAAGTGAGAGAAAAATAATTTTCATTATATATAGCCTGAACAGCCTGATAAAAAGCCTGTTGAAATGAGTGAGAATTAATTTCAGAGGAAGTGTTGCTAGAAGTGACTGAGGTGGGGGTTCCTCAAAATGTGAAAAATGGGGACTG
Source organism: Nicator chloris (assembly GCA_013400495.1). Taxonomy (NCBI): domain Eukaryota; kingdom Metazoa; phylum Chordata; class Aves; order Passeriformes; family Pycnonotidae; genus Nicator; species Nicator chloris. Next base: position 43,777 of record WAAE01013492.1, read on the forward strand.
TCTTTGCTGATCCAAGGCCATTATGGGGGAAGCTTTAATGGACCTGCAACTTCAATTTCAGGTTTTTGGGTGGAGTGATATTGGAGATAATGGTTTCAGACACATACCTCCCCACCAGAAGGGGAGTGCTTGGGCTACAGCTGTTCTTTATGGTAGTGGTTCACTGATCAAAAAGTGAAGGCAGATCTTTGTCAGGTGTCTGTGAGTAAAGAGGGGTCACCCTTGTAGCTTTGACTTCCTTGATCCAGAGGTGTCTAATTTCTGGAAAGACCTATTTATTCTGCCAGTAATACTCTCCAGACATCCCATGGTCTTTTGGGGCCACTCCTAAAACTGCTGTTCTTACATACATTAAATATATAAATATATAAATACGATATACTTAAAGTGCAGGGAAAAAAATTATATCTGGACCAGCCTCTTGTTTTCCATAATAGCTAGAGAAAATCTGTAGCTGAGACAACTTTACATAGTAGGACCCTGGCATTACCGAAAGGTCACGGACATGACATTCCCCTTGTGAGTGCAAATTTATCCTATTAAGGATCAGCCCTAAAAAAATCCTCCTTAGACATAAATCCAACTGAAAGACTTCTTTGTTTGAGATTTTTCTTGGTATGTTCCAATTTGAGATCTGCTTTTATTTGTTTGCCTGTCACTGCAGATGGTTCTGAGAAAATACAAGTGACTCACTGATTTGGGAGTCCTATGGACATTGCTCAGAGAGGCTTTGGCAGCATAAGGGAGCCCAAATCATTCCCTACAGAATGAGGGTCAGGATTGTAGATAGGCACACACATTCTTGTTGCTTTTCAGTGGAGACACTTGACCAATCCACACTTCGAAGGACATGCACAAAAAAGCCACATAACTTTCTAATTTGTAAATGCATACTTGACTTTTAACCTTTGTTACCTACTTATAGACTTTTCCACCTTCTCTTTAAGTGACTGGATAAAACTTTTCTCTGTTTCGTCAGTGCTCCTCTTCCAGATGTTGTTGAGGAGGAGGGGATACCGTGTCAGTCGATGCAGAGGAGCAACCAGCAGCTCTGGCAGATGCAACCTCTTGCACTGTTCATTTTGTTCACACCACTGCTGAAGACAAAGAAAATCTGCCTTAGGCTTCAGCTTCCTTCTGGCTAGAAGGTAGCAAACAGTTTTCTGCATCATTAGCTGACTGTAACGAGACAAGGACTAATGAAAGATGAGTTTCTCACTCAGTGAGAACAAGGGCAGTATAAAGGCTCTTGTCATAGTTTAACCCAGCAAGTATCTAAACCACACAACCACTCATCACTCTTTACTCCCTCCTTTGGGATGGGGAAGAGAAATAGGAAATAAAAATTAAAGTTTGTAGTTTGAGATAAAGGCAGTTGAATAGAATAGAAACACAAGGGAAAAAAGTAACAGAATGTACAAAACAAGTGGTGCAGAATGCTCACCACCCACAGGTCAATGCCCAGCCAGTCCCAGAGTAGAGGCCCCCCCAGCCAGCTTTTCTTCTAGTTTATCTACTGAGCATGACACCATATGGTATGGAATACCCCTTGGGTCAGCTGGAGTCACCTGTTCTGGCTGTGTCCCCTCTCACCTTCTTGTGCCCACCAGACTCCTCGCTGGTGGTGGTGAGAGACAGGAAAGTCCTTGACTCTGTGCAAACTGCTTAGCAACAAGTAAACATCAGTGTGTTATCCAGATTATGCTCATCTTAAATTCAAACCATGACACTATACCAGCTACTAGGAACAAAATTAACACTATCTCAGCCAAGGACAGCTCTCTACAGGGGAAATTGCATTTCCCCTCCAATTCACTTTCTGCATTGCTGCTTACTATTCCAGATGCTGTGGCCATGCTATCATATGAAGTAGGGCTCTTATTTATCTGCTCTTTCAATTTTCTCAGGAAGACCTGAGAAAATGAACCTGAGTTGGTTTGAAAGCCACCTTATATTTTAGGGTCACTGCTACTTGCCACTGGGGAACATTTTTCCTAGGTGTGAACGTATGAAATCCTCATCAGGGAGCAAGCAACGTGTAACTCCAAAGCATGAGCTGCAGAGTGTACCTGCCACAAAAAGATGTCCTTCCAGTTTTGGGCTGCCTGTGAGAAAAGCCCACTACTTCAGGTTTCTCTTTCTAAACCTGTAATGTTGAAGATTAATCTTAAGTATTTACAGGACACACTGCTCTGCTAATGATGTCAGAAAGAGCAGAGCCTGAGATCCCCACACTGCACTGGCTGGAGTTGTTGCTTCAGGCAGATGCAATGTCAGCAAAGACAGAACCTGCAGTAGTGCTACAAGATAGAGTCCACTGGTAGCTCTTTCCAGCCTTAGAGGGAGGTAAACTCTCCCTTACTGGTATTGTTTTGATACCAAAGTAAAACATTTGAACATGATTTTTGTGTCTTCTTTCTTTTTTTTTTTTTCCTGTAACCATTTCACTTTGTTAAGGTGGAGGTCACTGAGTCAAAAGATTATGTGCAAAACATATGGAAGAGGCTAGTAGTTTGTATTTTCTGCCTGCAAAAATGCAGCCCAGGTCTTTCTCCTCTTATCTGTTCTAAATTGCAAGTAGGGACTTTCACACAGGCACTCAGAAGGGTGACTTCCAATCAGTGATAGGCTCTGCAGTTCAAAAAAATCCATGTGAAATGCTATCTACACAGTTCTGCTTCTAATGCATATTCCCAGTTTGCTGTTAAAATGCTGTCATAAGTTATGAAGGCTGAAGACAACAATAATAACAAGAAAGCCATCACTTTACCTTCAGGTAGATGCCAAAATCTTCTCTCTGTCTCAGTTTTTCCAAGTAGAAGATAGCAGAGGTATAATTAAGGCAATAAATCTGGTGTGTCTGGCAGAGATCACCCTGGAAAAACTGCAGAAAAGTTTTGGAAATTTATCAAGAAAGAAAAATATCGTGACAAATGGAGAAACAGGAGTTTTGGGTTTGTGATGCGCATTTTATCTGAGATTTCCTTGTACCTAGGAACATGGGGAAAGAGGGAATTAAAAAGGTAAAGGGCAGTTTAAACAGCAATACAACTGTAAAGTAGTAAAAATACCACAACAATGCTCCAGTAATGCATGGGAGTACAGTTTTAACAGCTCTCTAGAGGTGTGACACATTCTTAGAAATGTTCTCATTAGAAATGATGTGAAATTCATATGGAAGTTGAAGATGAAACCCACTATTTCTGAAACAGCTTTGATGACTTCATGTAGCACGGTATTTTATATCTGAGTAGGCTTTTAAAAATAACAGGATAGCCTCATTTACGTTGGAGATGTTGAATGTCATGCATGATAATAAGCAGCGTTTTCTGGGATTTTGTCTGTCTACACAAATATTATCAATAAGAATGCCTGAAGTCAGAGGTCACAGGGGTAATAAACCAAGCTCCAGCCTTAATTTCTCTGTTAAAAATCTTAACACTGAGGTAGGGTCTTTTAGTATTTCCCAGAAGTTTTCTAATGGCCTCTACTGCTAGGGAAGGTTCTGGAAACCAATGAATTGATTTTCTGTCTTCATTAATATTTCCAACTTTATAAGCATTGGGAAGTTGAGCAGCAATTAGAGCTCATGTAGACTGCTGTGCAGAAGACTGCCTTGTTTACCACACATCCTGACCAAAAGGGTGGCCGGGCTTGATGGTGGCAGGACAGCTGTAGCTGCATCTCTCTTGCTTAACAGACACAGGCCAAAGTGTAATTTCAGTCTCCATGAGCTCTTAATTAAGCAATTATAAACACTTGTGGGTCTGGTCCATGGAGTAAAGGAGGATCCGTGTGAAGGAGTGGAAGGAGGCAGTGATGGGGCTGGGGTCTGGTCTCGGGGAAACATCTTCCATAGAGGTGGAAGTTTGCTTCTGCCAGTGGAAAAGTCTCCTCAGAGTCTGGGCTGCTGTTCCCCAGGAAGGGAAAATCTTTCCACCCTTGATTCCATATACAGAGCACCTTTCCATGACTGCTTCAAACATGCCAATGAATAAAAATAAAAACAAAAACATCCTTCTGATAGGAGCAACTTGAAGCTGAGACCAAACTGCCTGTGGCAGATGGCATGGCCTTCACTGACCTGATTGCTCTGGAGCACCTGTGTGCCATGATGAATGGTCTGCTGCTGTACTTAAAGCAAGAATACTTCTAATTATGTTACCGTTCTGAGTACGGAGCTGAAATCCAGAGGAGAGTCTGACTTGTTGATGTGTTTCTTCACAGTTTCAAAAAACGTTTTTAGAAAACTGAGACTTATCTAAGTAAGGGAAAAAAAAAAAAGATAAATTAGCATCAGTGATCTGAAGTTAAGATTAAAGCAACTTTATTTCCTATCCCTGGCCTCTCTAAAGGTTCCAAGTGTAATGGGTGCCTATACTTATCTCTAACATTGCCAGAATTGTCTTCAGAGTTATGCCCAGAATGCTTTAATTAGTCAGAAGCTAAGACAAATCTATACAAATACCCACTGATGTTGTGATAATGCCTGATGCCGAAAGCTTTGGAACAAGATTAATTAGTCCATTAAACTTGTCTGAGGGTAGCAGCTGTATTTAACATGGATTGACATAAAAAATGACAGTGGGTGAATGGTATCTGCTGGGAAGCACTGATTGTGAGTGACAGAGCTGTGACAGTTAAGGAAGCCTTCATGGTCATTTGAGGAAGACACCATCTTTCACCGTTTGAGTTTATTACATACAATTGAAGGTGAAGGAAGCATCTGTAAAATACTACAAAACCTCATGTATTCCCCATAAGTTAACTTTACATGTTTATATTGGATTCAAAAGTGCCTACCTTATTAGTCAGATGGAGCTACAAGCCTGCTCCTAAGCCCACACTTTCATCCTGAACACACTATCTTCACACAAATTCATGACTGAGCTAAGTTGTTGGCCAAATGTTAGGCCAGAAAGACACATCAATCCACTGTGATACTGCTACAGGCTGTAGTAGCTGCAGACTGCTTTGTTTGGTGTATTTATGGGGGCAAGGATGCCTGTAGGATAATGTGGGATAATTCTTTAATTTTGACCTTTACAGTTTTAAAGCATGCATTTTTTCATGGATTCAGCCTGCTGTCAAGAAGACACGCACACTGTAAAATGTATGAAAAAAGGCACCAAAGGCATTGAGAGCAGCTTCTTTCTCCTACATTTCATCACTATTTAAAGTATACATGACAAATGATCATTTACTATTCTCATCAATAAGGACAACAAAATTAGAAAGTAAAGCAAGAAAATTTTTAAGATAATTCTCTCAAGACATGACCAAGCTCAAAGCTAAGTGAAACACAGCAATATATTCCACTGCCTTCTTTGAACAAGAAAAGGGAACCAACAACCACACATCTGCTGAACTCTGGTAGTTGCCTGCATGTACAGGCTTAGTCCACAATAAGCCAAAGGTGAAACCTAATGGCTAAAAATCTTTTTCCTTGTGTCTGGAAACCTACTGGTTGGTCATTCAGCAGCTCACCAGGTGTGAGGTCTGTGGCTGAGCAGCAGTGCCTATCTCATGTGTTTGAGTTCTGGCTAATTGTCTCTACTTTGAAGACCTTTCCCAATTTTCTTGTTTTGGCTGAAAGGGGAGAGATTCAGTATTAAGGCAAGGGAATTACAATAAGGGAAATAAATGGAACCCAGCAGCTGATTTAGGGCATGTGATATGATTGTGATATGTAGTTATTCAATTAAGGCAGCTGGAGAGTTCTTTCCAAAATTCACTTTCCAGTGAAGGGTGAGGTGTCCTGCAAAAGGGCCCTCAAGCTAAGAAAAATAGTTTTGTTTCTATGTAATGTGAAAGCTATTTTTGACTTAGGGGGTTTTAACTTTCAGGAGCTGAAAAATGATCTCCCAGGAACTGGCCAAAAGCAGCAAAGAGCTGGAGCACATCACAGCCAAGCCTTGTGGCCTCACTCCTCCTGGACAGAGCAGAGTAAGTAGCACATGAACACTGAGCATCCAGTCTCTGTGGGAGAGTTCCTTACACACATGCCAATGGAAACCTCAGCTGGGGACAGGGGATCAGCATTCTGTTTTAACTTGCTCTGTTGGAGTGGCATAATAGCAAAGTCTTTGTGCCCATCTCTTTGCCAAAGGGGACTAGTTATGTAGTTATTTTGCCATGCTCACTGTTTTGCTGTAAGGATTGTGTTGTAGTTTCTCTCCACAAATCCTTTTAAAAGGTTTCTGCTTATGAGAATTACTCTTAAACTTGTTTGCTTCAGAAACAACAGCCAAATGAGCTCTTACTCATGTTTCAAATGCCACGTATCTTTGGCTGGAGATACAAGAGACTGATTTGCACTGGTGATATTTGACTCTCACTGGTATCCCACAGAGAGAGGAAGAAAAGATGGATTATATGACCAAAGTTCCAAATGTGAGCACTGAAACTGAATAGAAGCTTTTGGTTTGTTGTCTTCTTTTATTGGCCTGATTGATTTCTAATCTGAGTAACACTTCTGTGTTTCTACCCACCTTGTTTAACTCCTCTAAGTTTGCAAAGATTCTCCACAAATCCACATCCAAGAGAAATTCATTACTCTGGAGGTATTTTAGAGTGTTCATAAATATCTTTAAAACCAAAAGAAATCCATGTTAATTACTGTTTGTGCCAATTCAATGAATCTTTTTTCCCCCCTGAAAATAACATTTTTACTGAAATTCATCTGAAAGGATCATTTGCTTTAGGGAGGGCAGAAGATGGCATTGTCAGAAGAGCTTCCTGATCTGCCTGAAGGTTAAATATTGGATTTTGTGCAGAAGAGGGTGTGAGTGATGTCTCTGGGGTTTCTCTGTGGTTACCATGGAGGCAGCTGTGTCCCTGCTGTGCCCTTGGGCAGAACAGGGGCAAATGAGCCCCCTGCAGATCCCTGTGTGAAGGGCTTAGTAACATCAGAGTCACACTTACAGGTTTCTATGACCTTTTTAAATGCTTTCCTTCCTACCCCATGCATCTGCTGCTATTTAAATTGTTTAGAGTTACTATGGGGAAGAAAAGATATTCTTGGATTAAGGTAAGTAGAAGTCCTGTGGAGATTTTTCCTCTCTGGATCGTTTTATTAACCTGTACTGAGTGAAAACTGCGTGTGTATTTATTGGCTGTTTAAGATTTTATATTTTTTAAGCTGATTGAGATGTACTGAATCTGACCTAAATCTGAATAGGGCTTAAAATTTATAGGTTACTGAGTAGATTTTTTTTTTAATGTGTATAAAGCATTATGAAAAAAACCTGTCACCCAGGTGCCAAGACTGAACAGCTAAGGGAGAGGGTTTGCTTAGCCTTGTGTAATCTTTAGTCACCATGACCAGGTTACCTGACAGCTTAAATTTATGGTGGATTTAGGGTGGTCTTAAAGCTCCCTGTGGAGATTCATTAAAATCAATGGAATATTTCTATACTTGGAAGTAACCAGGTATCTTTACAACTGGTTACCCAAATGCAATGGGTTCTTTCTTTAGTGGGACAGTTTGGGAAGCTGGCATGGACTGAATCATTCATGGGCCACACAGGGCTGGCTAAGGCTTGTCTGTGTGTTCCTATATCAGACTCACAAGGAGCCTGCATGCCTGCTGTTATCATCATTCTTCCCAGTATTCAGCACTTTTTAAACTTTTCAGATTTCTAAACTAATGTATAGAAAAAAGGATGCTCTTCTCCTGCCTTGAATCAACAGCTGGTCCTGTTGTCCTGTTCTGCCCCACCAAGGAGGAATTCAGCCCACTCTTCTATTTATTTCCTTTACTTTGCAGTAGTTCTTGTATTGTCCAGGCTAACTTTTCAGTGACATGGAAAATGTTTCACAAATCTCTTTTCTTTGACTTAATAAAAAATCAGAAATTGTCTGTGCTTAGTAAGAGAAAAATGATAAGAAAGTGTTTATGGAAGTGTCCATCCTTTTTAAATGGATACATTAACTTTTGATGTGTGGTGAATATAAATAGTGCAGCTATATGTACTATTCCTGTCCATATTTCAAGCTCTTAAAATTCACTGTATTGGAGGTAATATAGAGTTTTTGGGAGAGAACTTGTTTTTAGTATACTTGTTTTCATGTAACATGACAGCTGCAGGTCTGCTGAATTCTGAAGTTTTCATGCTCCAGTCAGGATAATCTAACCACAGCTCTATTTGAAGTTAACTGGCAAATGTGATGTTACACACTAGCAACATTAGCAATTGGAATAGTCCAGTCCAGAAATTACCGGTTGGATCATTGGCATCAGTACAGTGTGAGAGGACTAATGGAATATCAGTTGAATATCTTGGAAGGCTCTGCAGTCAGATGGAATTGCAAAGCACTAGATTGTATCACTCGAAAGTGATGTTTAGAACAAGAGATGCCATAAAGACAGAGAAGGGAGCTATGGAAACAGGATGAGCAGGCAAGGTGGGAAGAAAAACCAGATACTTAAGTCATTCCCCCACAGATCTCTAATGAGAGGTTTCAGGTGACTTTGTGTCCATCACAGCAGAAAAAATAGTGTTTCATTATTTCTGCGAGGTGAAATCTGACATTACCATCTTGAGAACCAGCAAATGATCCAGAAAGTAAGTGCATTCACTTGTGAAAAGTTCCCACACTGCTGCTTCTTTTTTCACTTCTAACCGGCTGTTGACATCTTTCTTCTCAGTCTGTTGCTCATTCATAAATTCATGCCAAGATTTACTCTATTGATTGAAGAAGAAAGAAAACCACCAATTGTTGCATCGGCTGCTTCAGACCTTCAGACCTTATGAAAAGCTGTTATGTCCTGTTTACTGTGTAAATCTCATCTACCTATATTAGTGATTTTTCTTCTGAAAGCTTAGAAGTTCCTTTAAAATATTTTAAACCCTGCCATTCTCCTCTAAAATATGTACAATATAAACACACTGAATTTGAAAGCAACACAATAGGATAGTCTATGTTTAGGTATGTAGTATCAAAAATTAGTGGGCAGCTTGCAAATGCTAAGGAATTTGATCTGTTGTGCTGCTCTTGGGTAGATGATATCTTCTTATTTTCTGGATGTTAAAATCAGGGTACCAAAGGACTAGGTCTTTAAAGTCACTTAGAAATTGTTTGGTTTAGTCCTAGGGTGGCCACTATCACATTATGGACCTGCTCCAAAGCCAGATGTCCATATATAAGTTGGGCACTGGCAGGAGCCCTCAGCAACTGTGTGTGGGGAGCTGCAGATAACAGCCTGCTGTGAGAAACACAAGGTTTGCTTTGGAGAGGGGATGGTGTTAGGTGGCTGGGGGACAGAAGCCTTGTTTGTCTGGCAGACAGGCTTTGGTGGCATTTCTGCACCCAAACTGCGGTGTTGGCACTGACCTCCATGTGGCTGCCTCTGAATGCAGCAGTGGGAGTGGCTGTGTCCCAATTGACTTCTCTCTGATGCTGTAGTTTCTTTCCCCAGACCTATGGGTGCTGCTGAGAGGGTTGCCTTGAGACCTTTTCTGAAGGTGGTACCTCCCTGATCTAGGGCAGTCTGGAACCCTGCCAAAATCCAGATGTTTTTGAGGGCCCTTGCTAACCTAGTCTGACCCTCAGTTTCCTACTTGCCCCTCCATTTCAAATGACAAAAATGTACCATATACTTAAGCATTGATTTAACAGAAAGGTCTCATATTCAGATTAATGAACTGAAAAATGTTAGCATATAAAGAGCACAAAATTCCTCCTTCCATCCTTAAGTATCCTTGATACAGTATACTGAGTATTTTGATACCTTAAAGCAGAAAAATTCATCTGTGCAGCAGTCTGTGATCTTAACAGTTGAAAGACAATTTTCCAGATCAGATGCTTGCTTCTGTTTGTCTTTACCCTGTCGAATGACAAAAAACCACCCCTGATTCATACAGTGTTTTAAAGACTGTTAAGAAGTCTACTGGGCTCTGTAACCTTGCCCTAATCCCTAATACTTTGCCCTTAAATGAGTGATTTCTTTATATTTCTAGGCTCTTCTACACAGAGACAAGGCAGTGATGGCAGGTTTCTTTGTAGCTGTGGGTGGGGTGTGTAAATGCCTCAGGTTTGGATGTGTAAGGTCTTATTTACATAACACACAAGTCTTTGACAGGGCAAATTATTGGTATGGCAACAGGCACTGGGCTACCCTTGGAAGACAGAACTAATGAAATGTTTTGCTTCCCTTAGCACTGTCAGAGACAGGGCACAACACATTCATAGTAGAAATCCCGTCCTAGGTGTACAAATCTATGTGTTTATTTATTTTTAATTTTTTGAGCTATGTATGGAAAAAGCTCCCTTGGTCATCTGCAGAGCAGTGTCTGTAAAATGAACTTTCAGAAAGCTAAAAGAGCAGCAGGAGTTTGTGTGAGGGACTGTGAAATAAAAACAATTGCTTTTGTTTCGGCTTTGTTTATTCAGGCCTTGTAAAAAACAAACATTATTTATGAACCTTAATTTAGTGCTGTGGGCAGAGACTTATAAGGTGTTTGCCTAAGTTTTATCTGGAACAGTATATTCCCCCTTCATGGATTTCTATTGTCTGAACTTCAGGCACTGAACTCAAGCCAATTTTGAAATATGTGTTTGATTACAATATTTGAAACTTAAGGTTTAAGTTCAGCTCCTAATTTTGAAAGATAGATTGTAATGGAGCAGAAAAAATGACGCAGTTAATGTATATGTACACTGAACCAGTGTACCAGAAAATGAATCTTCATGAATTAAATGTTATGACATTCAATAGTCTTAGAAATCACTTTTATCTAAATATCAAATACTGTTTATTGCAGATTTAAAATATTTTGCTGAATTTATAAATTCTCAGTTTTAGGTCATGCTCCTTCAAATGCTATGAAACTGCTATCAAACGAAGAGGGGATTCTTGTACATATTAACCTGAGTACTTGCTGTGGCTCTGTATGCACAAACTATTATTTGATAAAATGCAAAAAATACTGGGAAGGGACTGTTCTTAACTACATGCTTAGGGAGAAAAAGTTATCAAAACACTTGTAAATAATTTTTTGAATGCTGAACAGTACACAGAAAGGAAATTCAGATACCTTTGTAGGTGAAAGTTTTCATAAATGGAAAAGACAAGGACTTGTGTTAGACAAGGAAATTCCCTTAGTTTTGCTTTCACTGGTGAGTGTGAGGGCACCCATGAGGGCAGGAAAGGCCTAAAAAAGTGTCCTGGAACACTACTTTTATAGGTAAAGCTTAGATCCCTTCCATGTGAGTGGGAGTTCATCACATTCTCCAAAGCCCTAAGGCAGAAAATACAGGATACACGATGGTCAAAGGAACGACACAACTGATTTGTCCACCTTGTGCTACCTTAACCTAGGGAGATGCACTGGGCCTGCTGCCACCCCTGAACAGAGCCCCTGTTCTCATTGCCCATCCCACTCTGCCCTCCTGGTGCCAAGGACACCTCTCCTCCCACCACCTGCAGGGATGGGGAGCAGTGGCACTGACTGTGTTTTCGTGTGTGTCACATGCAATGGCTGCACTGGAGCCACCCAATCTTCATTGCAGATTGATGTACAAGGAGTCCCAGGGAGGGCTGAGATTGTTCAGCTCACCTGCTGGCTGCCTTTCTCCAAGGGCAAGTAAGTAAAGAAGCTATTTTTACCCAGGTTAGTTGTGGGAAAAGGCAAGGTTAGTACAAGGAAAAATAAAATGATGAAAATACTCACGACTCCTCTTTTGGCAAATGGCCACCGTGACTTTTTGGACTCTAACAGGTAAAACAAATGTGATCAGTAAGGAAACAAATAGATAAAAAAGAAAGCAGTTATTTGTATTATTTATAAATGCAGCTTGATAGGCTATACTCTACTTGGCTCGTATTTAATACTTGAGTTTAGGTAATCTGTGCACCAGACTTAAAACCCATTAAGGCTGTTGGGTTCCTCCCAGCAAGAATTATGACTATCTGTGGTGGGATCCTGGATGATGCTAAACACTCCTACTTGTTGCAGATGATCAATATGTGATTGCCAATTCTTTGCCTGGGAAAACCATCATACCTCAAGCCAATTTTGAAGATGTTGTTTTAAAGCAAGAATTAATCCGTGCCTTCTCATTATGATAACTTGGAGTTATGCAGGTATATAAATCTCCAGTGAGTAGACAATCCTCTGAGCCCTAAGCCTCAGATCTGTCATGGGGCTGCCACAGTGAGACAGACTGTAATTTGTGGTCCTTGGTGAGGCAGAGGAAAAGCTGGAGATCTAGATTTAGGAATGCACCAGTGACTTGTGGGGAATGACTGTGTTCAGCAAGAAATCTGAAAAGGTTTTTTTTATGTGGCACCCATCTTCAGGTGTGTGACAGGGAATCACAGTCAAAACTTTGTGTTTCTGGACTTTGAAGGTCTTGGCCATTCTGGGAGTGGCTGGCTTAGCTGCTGTCATGAAAATGCTGGTTGTTACCTTGGCTGACTTGCTTTTTGAGAAACTTTTGATCTCTGGGCACCAGGATCTCTGTCAATCGCACCACACACTATACTATATTCTACAATAGCTATTTGTGGAAATTGCTTGCAGGTCTGCATTTCAGTTTTGGAATGTCTTGTGAGCAACCTCTAGCCATGAGTTGGGTTTGCTGTACTTGTGATCAGAACACTACTGCAAAGCACAGCATAGGCTGCTTTTCTCTCTGCTTGAAGCTGTGGAGGTAGGAAATTGTACCTCAACTGCTTCTAGACCGAGATCCCGGCCTGGGCTCTGATTGCTTCTAGCCTGTGGAGGAGCAATGTGATCTGTGTCCTACCCTCTCTTCTACTTGCATTTTGCATTCTACAGTAAAATGTAGGGGGGAAAAAAAAAAGGAATTTTAAAATTGGCAATGCTGTCACTTTGGTGTGGGGTAACAGGATCCCCCACAGAGGCTGCACCACCTCACGTTCTCATTGTATCCATCCTCCCTCCCATCCCACATGCACACGTGTTCCAGTCCCGGCTTTTGCTGGGCTCAGGGGAGCAAACCCCAGCCTGTGACTGACCTGCACTGAGCAGGAGGGATGAGTAGGGCAGGTAGTCCATGGCACTGTCTGACACCAGGAGGTCTCCAGGGAACACCTCGAGTCCCGGCAGAGTCACTACCAGGGAGCTACGCCTGCGCTCGGCCGACCTGTGAGACGCAACAACAACACACGTCATCTCTGTCCGCTGGAGGAAACTTCTGAAGGGCTCCCTGCTGATACAGGAGGGAATCAGCTACAAAACCAAATCACAGGAGCTGTGGCATCATGTGTTAAAGGAACAACGAGTAGAGAATTTCGGTGATACATACCTATTTGTCTTTCCAACTCCACATTGTTTCTGAGATCAAGGTTCTTATGGTCATGGCTTGCCTCAGATAAAAAGTAATTAGAGCATTTAATTATTGAAAATTCCTCGTTTCTTCTGAGGTTAGACAAAAAGTGACTGGGGATTTTAGAATCCATGTTTTGGTAGTGGAGCAATTAAATACTGTTTTTAGCTGACATGTGTCTTGTTACTTTTAACCTTGCTGTAACTCAGGTGATTTCAAGAAAAGAAAGCACGCTAGTGAAACAATTAAAATGTTGGGTTTTAAAAAATTATTTCTCCTTTTGGCTAGTTTGTGCTATTTTCTTTCTAAGTATTTTTGGCATTTTTTTCTGCTATTTCAAATATTTTCAATGTAATATGACTCAGTGGCCCTACTGATCGAAAACAAATGACTCTTTCCAGCTATTGTTATTCCTGATGGAGAACTTTGTCCAGGATCTAGACCCATTAAGGAAAGTGACACAGGCATTCTGTATCCAGCAGTGTGTTTGTGCCAGAGGCTGCTTGCATTCACATACAGAAACTGTTGGTTCATATTAAAAGCCCTTTTGTATTTTGATAATAACTCACACTGATATGTAATGAATTGTGTTAGTATATGCTGCAGAGGGACTGCTGTCTGCAGCTGCTGTTGTGTTGCCCTCAATTGACTGATACATGAATACTGCAGCAGAGCTAAAAGGGTCAGTAATTCCGTAGCTGAGGGAGGAGGCACAAAGTACATGTATAGATATAAAAATTCTATTTTTCAGTCACCACTTATTGTGCATGGTATTTTTGGTCAATTAAGCATGATTCTTACTGAGATTTTTTTTTGTCTAGGCAGTTACCTTAGTGTGAATATCTACCCATTTGCCATCCTTGGTGGGAAACCTGGTAGGTGTATTTTTTCCTTTAAGTGCATGAATAGTTACTTGACAGCTTATCAACTGACAGATGAGCTCTGAGGCAGAGCACTGTGGTTCGATATGTGTGGTAAGACATGGAGTTTTTGCCTTTTTTATGACCTGATGGTGACACTCCTTGCAATTGCCTTAGCTAAACAGTTGAATGGTCTAGATGAAAGCTGCTCCTAACAAGAGAGAGATCTGTAGGTTATCAGAAGGGCCAGGCCTGGGACTTTAACACTTGAACCATGGACATGTCAGGGCTTAAAAACTATGTCTTGAGGAGTGTACAATGTGCAATGCAGGAGCTCTTTGGAAGTTTTACTGCTAGTCCGACTGAATGGAGAACATAGGATCAATTTATTTGGCTTCAGGGTTTCCAGTGAATCTCTGTGGTTTCTCATGAAATTGAACCCTCAGTATGTGGTTTGAGAACCTTAATGGGAGGGGGGTCTGTTTCTTGGCTGTCTGCAAGCCCATACCAGTGCAAGGGAGAGGCGTGCTCCTCTCAGGAGTACCTTCCTGAGACGTGCACTGGGTGCTACCCAATGCAAATTTTAAGCGTTGGTAATGATTGTATTAAGATGCCACTGAAACCTCTCGTGATTCCATGATGCAATATCTTAGGCAGCTGGGCTATTATACAAGTCAGTTGCTGCAATATAGTACAAGGATAATCCTCAAAGGTATTATTACTGTACTAGGAAATTCAGGAGATTTATTTCAGGTTGGCTCCTCAGTAAAATTTTGCCAGCATATTATTGATTTTTAAAGCATCTGGCCTACTCCTATTTTCACAATATATTTCCAGCTGCAGGCTTGTGGCTTATGAAGACTAATGGAAGCACAGAGTCACTGTAACTGAGTTAAAAGACATGATTTACTGAGTTCAAAAAGGCCTTGTTCAGGCACACATATGGCTAAACAAGCTCTTTACACAGGTGCACAAGCCTGTGAAGTGTGGGGCATGGCAAGATCACTTGGGTGTCTGTCTGCAATGTACCTTTGCAATCTGATGAGCCTGGGCTGGTTAATGGCTTCCATGTCTAAGTTATCTACTCCTGCTTCAGAGACGGAAGCACAGGTATCTGATGCCTGTAGACATGTTAGATACACCAGATGCTTCTGCTGTTTTTTTCTGGAGAAATTAAATTACTGAAGTGCTCTGTAGTACAATTTACTAGGTTTTAAGTCTGCGATATTTTAGCATCTTCTCATGCCTTCAGACTCTGTAGTGTGCCTTTTTCTTTATTTTTTGTTTGTTTCACTTACTGGGGCAGAGGACTGCAGTGATGGAATGAACAAAATGCTTGTGCTTTAGGGACAAACTAAGGCATCTGAGGAGATATCATCTGTAATAATTCCTTCTTTAAATCCATTTGTTTTTTGAAACATGATAATGTTTCAAAAGCCACTGTGGTCCTTCCCAGCCTTACCCATTCTGTGATTCTGTGGTGTTGTGACAGTTTACAGCTGTGTGAAACATTAAAAGTGGGAGTACTTCAAGATAGCTGAGCCCAGCTCCTTCAAGGCATTGAATATGAGCTGTCTTGGCAGTTACTGTGAAGGCTCTTCATTAGCTGTAGGAAATAGTGCCATGCAGTTTTCCACCCAGTCTCTGATAATGCTGAATGGTGCAAGGAGAAAAGAAGATCAGAGTAAACCTGAGGTTTTGTTTTATCAATGTTTTCTTCCATGGCAGTGTTGGTTTAGCACCTCACCTTCTCTCCACTGCATATACCTCTGTCTATGCTGCCCCTCCTGCCCTTTTTGTTTATTTATTTTGGATGGTTCTTTATAAGCAGCATCAGTTCACCAAGCTGCCATGTGACAGGGATGTGCTGGCATTCTTGACTGAGGACTGTGTGGGGGAAAGCTGTTTGATAAGAGTATGAGCACATTAAGAAAGTTTTTTGAAAGTACAGCTTGGGAGCAGGGAGATGTTCATTAAAACTGAAGGACAGAGGTGTGATTTTCCCAGGACAAGATGTAATTCCATCTTGGAGAAGGGTTGCCAGCTGTCCTAATGTGCTTCTAGATGGACAGAATAATCTGACATGTCAACAGTTTTTTGCTGGCTGCGATAAGAGGGGATTAGCTGTTAGAGAGTTAGACTGATGATCCTAATAAAGGAGAAGATGAATACAGGCTTAATCAAGACCTTGGACCAAATAAAATTTGACAAAAAATGTTTAAAGCAGAAAATGGTGCATTTTTTAAAAATATATTTTTGCACATTGTAATCCTTATCTAGATAGAACTCTTAATACATTATCCCAACTTCCTTTTGACAATCTTTCCTGCTGGTGCCTATGGAAAAAATCTTGGATTGTTTCCTTGGGTTGTGGTTTCTTGATTTTAAAAGGTGTCTCAGTAGAAGTCCAAAGCCAATACCCTAGCTGGCATATAGTTACTTTCCTCTTGAAGCCACTATAGGCAAGCAGCACCAAGAGGTGTGTACACTAAATGTTCAGTGTTCTCCTGTTAAACCATCTGTGTTCAGCATCTTCAATTTCTCCCCTGAAGTTTGTTACACATCATGCAAATCTTCACGCTGACAGTGAAATATGTTTATGTATTCCTGTTTTCAGTTGGATCAGAGCAGACTCTTCCCACAAAAGGTACAGATTACTTATGTTCACATCCACATGAAAAGATCTTTCCCTCCCCTTCTCTCTCCATCTCCATTGTAAATTCAAAATGCTAAAGAGTGGGTTGGAAATTACAACAGCTCAGAACATCTAGGAGGCCTCTTCTACAGTGAACACGTAATTTCAAATGCATGCACACATCTCTTGAATGTCATCTAGGGAACTGCATTGTATAAGGACTCCTATCAGTCTGCTCCAAGCCACCCAGTCCCAAACATCCTTGAGGGGACCATGCAGTAAAGTGTGCAGTACTCCATCGATGAGAGAGGGGTGGTTATTAATGGAGGTACTGTCTCCTGCTTCCTTGTTGTGTGGGGAGAAAATAAAACTTTCCGTCCCTTCTGTAAACATTTGAACGTCTTAAAGAATGAAATAGATCTTAATCAAAATAATTTTGACTAGAACTTTTACTTTCTGATAATTTTTTAGAAGATCTTGACACAATTCACTGCACAGGTCTGTGGTATGCAACACTTTATCTTGTCTGCACTAACTTATAAAATCCACGTCTTCTGTGTACTCTTCTCAGTTTGTAGGATTAACAATCCCCCTCTCCAACAGCAGTCCTAGATCTTTGTTCATGTGTAAGAACAATATTGAGCCGTTCTGCTAGCTCCTTTTCTCCCTTTTCCATTCCACAAACTTTAGAAGAATGTCACTCAAGATTATGAGATATTTCACATTCTTCAAGCTGAAATTTGACACTGCTAAGCCAAACAACCCGACCTTTTGGCAGTAGTTCCTAGTGCAAAGCTCCCCGATGATCCGGATGAAATATTGCGTGAAAGGTAGCTAAACGTGCTAGGAAGAGGGCCACCTTTCAAAGAAAATCTCATTAAAATTTTAGTGAGCTGGTGACAGGCATTACACTTAGCAAATCTACAAATTAAGGTTGAGTTATATATGCATGACTCAATGTTCAGTTTTGTCTTAGAGTGAAGCAAATTCGTTGAAAATGTAGGGAGTCAAGCTTAGAATCAGATAAAATAAATATGTGCATACCTTTGCAGGGGGAGTCCACTCTCCTGAAAGAAAGTAATATATTCTTAGTTACTTGGTCAGAAAGCAAGCAAGCAATCTGATTTTTTGGGAAAAAAGGACTCCTTTGTAAAGGGAAATGTACTAATAATAGTGTAATAGGCTTGGGCATAGGCTAATTAATTTCACTGTTGTGGAGCAAGGAGAACTCATTTGATATCCAGAATGTTTTCTATATTTGGAGTGGGTGTGGGGAGAAGGAAAATAACTTTTGTTTTGTAGTGCAAAGCTAACCAGGTAGTGAAGAACTCCACAGCCTCTGCACACAGTGGAAGGTCTTTGAGAGCAGATCTAGAAGCAAACCTGACTTGTACAAAAAGCCTCTCCTTTTGTCCTTGTGGAGAGCTGAATTGAAGTTTCCTGCCCTTGAAAGATGCAAGCTTTGCTCCTCCCTTGCTTATCTCTCTTTACTGATACTGACACTCACTTTTTTTTTTTTTCAGACGAGATTGCACAATTGCTTCTTTGTTTATGGAGCTGGACATAAAAAGGGGGGGTATGCCAGTGAGTGGCAGAGCTAGGTAAGTGGAAATAAATAAAGGGAATTGTACCTCTTCCTTTGGTGGTAGCAGACCTTAAATTTGACTCAACCAACTTAATTCTTGGTTTTATTAGGGTTAGTAATGCCATTCAGTAAAACAGAACAGAGAACTTCCCTGTCTTAGGAATAATCCTGCTTAAGGGTTAAAGAGTGAGTTGAAAGAAAATAGTCTTCTAAAACCCAATCCCAAACAGGATAAATTACTGAGTCTTGTTCTTCCATATCCCCACCAACAGTTGTACTGACACTGATGGGTGAATGGACAGAGGTGGGAAAGAGTGGCCATGTACAGGAGTGGGCTTAGCTAACCTGGTCACCAAGGGACAAGGCTGGAACTGCTGTCTCTTGCTAATTTGGAAAGAAAAATCTCCCTTCCTGTTAAGTGTAGAAGTCGGTCTGCTGTATTAAAGGATCACGGCTCAACTTGCAGTTCAGGTTAAGAACTGGGGTTTTATTTGTGCACTGGCCCATGATGGACCAACACTGAATATGAAAGACTGAAAAAGAGGTTGCATCCTCCTAGTCCTCTTACCTGGACACCTGCCCAAAGTGCAGGGTTTGGCCGGAGGAGTCTCGTAGGAAGCGTAGCAGAGCTGGCTCTCCAAGAGTTTCTGGGTGGCTCATTGGGGCCGCCGTTGCTGAGAGGATCCTCTTGGCTTGGAAGCTTTGATCTGGGCAGGTCAGACTCTGGAACTGCTATAGTTCTCTCAGACTTGGCTTTGGACGACAATAATTTTGCATGGACACAAGAAGGCAGCGACAATGAAGAAATTGTAATGCACCGAGGTGGACTCTTACAAATGTGGTGGAGAGAGCCGGTGTATTCCTTTTGGTTCCCCAGCTGAGCTGTGTCAGAACAGTCCTGAAATGAGGGTGCTTGTGAGGCAGAGGCCATCCTTAGACGCCTTAAAGTTGGAGAAGTGGAAATTCTGGCCCGAGCGTGACGGTCGAACTGGAAAGGCGTGTGGTGGATCCCAACGCACTCCTCTGTAGGAAGCCTCAGAGGTGAAGACTCTGTGTAACCTCTCCTGAGAATGTAGTCCCCTGGAGGCAGGGTGGTGTCCATACAAACTGGTACCGTCTGCATTTCAGAGGAACTGAAGACATCTGCGCTGCTGCTTTCAGACAAAGCAGCATTTTCCTTATGGAGATCAGCTTCCCCGTCTAGAGGCTCCGCGCTGGTGCAGGTTTCTTTAACCAGGTCTGCAGGATAATCAGAGCTTGGCTGTTGCATTCTTAATTTGCAGCATGAAGATGTACGTCTATGCGTACCTGGGAAACATAATCAGAAGCGGTTCTTACAAACTTGCCATATGAATTTTTACGGTGGGAAAATATGCAAATGGAAAAAATATCCAGACAAAACAAGGTAGATATGTGCACTAGTACAGAAACAATTACCTTTGCATTGAATCCTGCTTAAATGCAGGTTTCAACGGGTTCGGGACCGAATTTTGGCAAGCTATTTAAACAGCTGCTGACTTTGAGTGTGCCAGCAGTCTCAGTAAAACTACTTAGATGGTAAAGAGTAACTGTGTTTAGAAACTCTGCTCATCTGGTACTGCAGCCACCTGATTTCTGGTTGCCACTCCCCCATTGATAAATGAGATTGTAGCACTGCTGTACGTGGGATAAAAGTGAAGTCACTTGGTCTCAGGACTTGTTGCAAAATTCTTTGTGTAAAAATACTAATTTCTTGCTGAATTCTTAGGCAAATACAAATTTAACACTTAGGTAAGGTATGTCTCATCAGTCTTTTTCAGCCTAAAAATACTTTGTAGTAAATATTATGTATATGTTGTAATGAAATAATAAAGAAAATTATTTATATTAGTAACTTATCTGTTGATTAATTAGTAAATAGTCTTATGTTCTTTGATTCATGAAACTTTGTTTTAACATATTTTGATGTTTAATCGCTAAAACTGGACTGACATTTCAAGTAATAATGAACATAATGAACTCAACCTCTTTAATTTAGATTCTTTGCTAAGAGGAATCTTAAATCTGTTCATGATTACTAGCTTATCTGGGGAACTGTCATTTATTTGAACTACTTTATTCAAACCTTTGTTGACTTCTTTCTTGAATTATTGAAGATCACACATTGAATATCTTTTTAAAGTCTAATTATATAGTTCCATCAGATTGATTTACAAAGTGATTAGAAAGAAGTTAATTTATCAAGTTGGCCAGTTCAAAGTATTGCTTTTTCCAAAACCTTCAGAAGATGATAATTCAGATTCCTAAAGAGACAAAAGCGTATCTTTATGATAGACATGGCTTCTTTCACAACTGCAGAGAATAGCCGCAGCTAATAAATGGATTAGCATCTATTAATTTCTTTTTAATGGGTAAGAACTAATTAGCACATATGCTTATTAAAAATCTCATTTAATATATTGCAGAATGATGAAGAGAAATTACTACTATTTTCCCCTTTTGAATGAGGACATTGCATTGCTCTGAGATTTGCTTTTATTGCTTTTTAATATTTCAAGACTTTTATTTTGTGACCTGTAATCACATCTCACTGATTGATTTTTTTTTGGCCAGACAGTCTCGTTGTCTTTTTTTTTCCCCTCTTTTTAAAATATTTTTTTTTTTTTTTGGTAATCCGCTCTTCTCCAAGCAGAATTTTGCAACTTGACATGCAGTTTCCAGATATTCATGTGAATAGTGATCTGTTCAAAAAGTAGGAAAATTTAAAGACATCTTTTCATGGAAGTCTTATATTAAAAATAGGATCATTTTTTTGCTTTTCAGTTTAGCAAGCTTTTTTTAAAGAAGTAAAAATTTATATATTTCTCTTTGGGTATTTCTGTGCTACTTTCTTGAGAAGAATCTCTCAGCAACAAAATATTTCACTGTTAAAAAAAGTGCAGAAATACACCACACACATGCAGAAAAATTATATGATCAAACTTACCAAGATAGCCAATTGAATAGGTCACATCCTTTTAAATCATATTTTCAACAAGTCCTTGGTTAACTCATGGTAGTCTTAACAGTAGAATTTTCTCTCTTAAAGCCTTCTTACTGAACGCTGGTGTAGGGAACAAGCTTTTTCTTGTAGATTTGTTTCTAGGGGATTTGTTTATCAGGTCAGATGGAAGTGGCTTCAGGATCAATGCCCCTAAACAAAAGATAACCTGATCCATACATTAGATTAAATTTCATGCCTTTTATATTTCTGGACTTTTCGCATTGAGAAAATTTGGGAAGACAGATCTCATGCAAGCATATAAGAATTTGCAGGAGCAGATCAAATGCTTCTGCTCCTTCAACAATCTTCTTTTTTTTTCCCCTTCTTGTCTTGATTCATTCAGCTGGATCAAACTATTTGATTGTTCATCTTTTATGAAAGTATAATAGTGGAATTTTATATTATTTATGATGAGTTTTTAATTTTAACAAGTGGACGAACTACTTAAGTAATTTTGAACACAGATTTTAATACCAGAATATTTAAGAATTCATTCAAACATTGATAATTCATTGTTTTGTTGTGTTGTGGAACTGATTGGAAAATACCAGACTTGATTAAGGCATTCTTTGGTTAGATGAATTGAAAGCAAAACCTGGGAAAAGATGGTTTATTTGATAGATAACTTGTGAGGAAGTACTAACATCTACAAATGTTCAACTCTGTTGTGTAATTAAGGCACAATTTCAGAAGGCTTAGTGAACTTGAAAATGCAGACAACCTTCACAGTACAATGCTTTCATTTTCTGTAAAGGTATTTTTGTCAAAACTCATCCAAAAACCAAATCAAGATACCCCTAAACTGGTGTAAGTGCCTTTGCTTTTGCATTGGATGTGACTGTGGATTGAGGGAAGATTATTCTGAGAGAAAGAGTTTGTTTTCTCACTTCTAAGACTTTATTTGCAAATACTTGGCCATGTTAGCATAGTTTTTATTAGTGTTTATCCAGTTTGGTTTCTAGGAAAAAGGTGTGCTCACCCTGTCTGATAGTTGACAGTACAAATGTATTTGCTTTAAGAAGAACTTTTAGGAATGTAAGAATTTTTTCTTTTTTTTTTTTTTTTTCTTGGTGTGTGTATGTGTTTGTGGTCACTTTTTTTTTGTTATTTTGTTTTGTCTCCTTATGCTGCTTTCAAGGTGATATTAGTTTCAGGACCAGATGAAATGGAACAGACCTTGTTGCCTGATGAAATATGCACATGTCTGCAGATTTTACGGTGTTCAAAGCTGTCCTTTCCTACCCCTCAGGACAGACCTGGGCACACTGAGGTGGTGAGGATCTCCAAGAAGTACACTCTCAGGGGAAAGGGATCAGACAGTCATGAGGCAAAGCCATTCCCTTCCCCAAAGAGGGAAAAATCTACCTCTCAGCTGGGGAGAATAAGCAAATATGATCTATAGAAGAAAAACAAAATGAGCCAAAATTACTCCTATTAATTGCTATTAATAGAAAATCTTCCTAAAATGCTATGAAGTTTCCCATGGAAAGACAATTGCCTTTAAAAGGATTTAGGAACATTTGCTCAGCTAATGATACTGGATGGAGTAAAGCCCATGAATTTACAGTGGGAAAGGTACCTCATTTTCAAGAAAAAGAGCAGTTAAAGATTGGAACTGATATAGAAATAGTCCTTCCTGGACTGCAGGGCACTGTACTTTTCTGCAAACTGATTTTAATTGATTAAACTATAAGCATTTGGAAATGTAACTAAGGAAAGAAGAAAAGCTTCTATTTTGAAAGAAATAGTCTGTGCTTGCATAGTATAAACCAAGCTCCCCGAACTCAAAACCTATTACAAACTAGATAGGATATAATTAAAAAAAAAAAAAAAAGCCAGTCCAGGGAATAATGAAAGATGTTATTCACAATTCACTTACATAGTACTTTAAAGGCAGCTTGGTTACAAGGAAGTAGAATAAAGTGATAGAATTGGACTAATGTAGAGTCAAAGAGCAGCAACATTTCATGGTGTCTGTGTAAGTATTGTCTAAGCAACATAGCTTCAAAGCAGAAGGGATTAGGCTTTTGAAAGGTTATCCTCAACAGAAAATCACAAACAAACAACAAATCCAAGGGAAATCAAATACAAATGCTGACATTAACTACTAAACACCAGGAAATGCCACAGTTCAGTCTGGCTGTGTCATTGTGCTGCTGCTTTTTCCTGTGCATTATCTCACAGGCTGATTACATGAGTGCCTGAAGTCCCTCAAACAGAATCTATCAGATATAATGACCTCACACAGATATAAACCTGTGTATGTGTTCAGGATTTCTCACCAATATGTCTGCAGCCAGTGACAGATTTGTGGTTATCAGGTGGATATAAGAGTGCATTCGAATGATGACTAAGAGGACTCTGGTAAAACAAAAGCCATATCTCTATCATCTCAAGAGCCACAAAGAACTCTGTAAGGGTATCTCAGATCTGGAATAGAGACTGCTCAAGCAGAGGAGTATAAAAAATATGTCTGGGCACTGCAATTTAACACATTGCTTTTCCTGGGAATATGAAATCCAAGGTGAATGTGATATGGAACCATGAAGTCCTGCCACAAATGGAGACCAGTAGTTGAGATTTCAGAGCTGGCCTCCAGCTGGGACCACTTGTGAGACTTACAGGCATGTTCACCTGTGACACAGTCTCTCAAGTCTTGCAGCCGTTGTCGACACCTCCTGCTATGCTGGTCTGTTGCTGTTACATTCAATCCTGGCAGGCTGCACAAGGTCCCCTAAGCTGAATCTCTCCTCTTTCCTGTTTCTCTGATAAGCCCTCCCATAACCTGAGCTACAAGACTCAGTTAATTATAGCAGAGACATTTTGAGTGTGTATGTGCCCATCTATGGAAGAAAAAAATAAGAGAAGAAGAGAAAATTCCAGAACAGGACAGCTCTCTGGGAGACCAAAGGATCATCTCAGGGATACGAAAGGGGCAAATGATAATTAAGTCAGTTAACTTCCTGAGACAGAAGGGGTAAATGTCATCTACTTATGCATTTTCAGGTCAAGGGACAGGTATGCCTCATTTCTAAAATGAGTTTTGGATCCAGGCACAAAGTTCTGCTTTACTTGCAGCCTTTCCTGCCTAAAGAATGAAGCAGAACAGCTGCTATGTTTTAATCCACAGTTGTTGTGTCCCAGTATGCAATGTGATTTCTAGCTCTGCTTTCTATCTATACAATCTAAATTCTTTTTGGAACCTAGAAACTGTCCATAGCACCATCCCAGTTGTGCTGTTTCCCTCTCTTCTCGTTCTAATCAAATCCAAGTGGATGGGATTTTCAGGGATTTGCATGAGATTCATGGGGTGTTATAAACCCTGGCATGGGGAAGGGGCTCCTAAGATGTAGTGGTGTCAGTCAGGAGCTTTCTGCTCTCCTTGGCCTTGTTCCTCATAGCTGGGTCTGAAGTGAAACATGCTTGAGGAGCAGAGAGAGCTCACCTGTATGCAACAGCACCTGGGAGGGGTGGGGAGAGGTAGCTGAGACCTTTTGTAGGGCAGCTGTAGTGGGAAGGCAGGGGAGATAACACACTGGGATAAACTGGATCTGAGAGAAACAGGAACTTGTAGTTGCAGCAGCTGTGGTAATCATCCATGTTCTGAAGCAAGTGCCTGCAGGAAAATCCACCCTTCAGCCAGGTACTCATTCTCTCTCTTTTTCTGAATTTTCTTATTGCCAGGGTGTCTTTGATGGAGGGAAGGCTGGGCGGATGCAGCAGTCTTACAGGGCTGTGCAAAGAAACACTCCCTTTTCCTCTGATATGATAGTTCTGTGTAAGTGAAAGAAACTGGATAGCTTCATCCAGAACCCTGTGACTTCTCACCAAACACCTTGTCAAACTTAATATATTGTTTACTATCAGTTTCTGCATGTGGTACTGCAGCCACATTTTACATTTTTGTAACTGGTTTCAGTGTAAGCTAACAGGAATAAACAGCTGAATGAAAGTTTCTGAAAGTTTCTGAATGAAACTGTCCCTGAAGCAGTGTAGAAGTACCTTACTGAAATTTGGATGAAAGCTTTCATTAGCACAATTCTTCCTGCCTTCCAGCTGCTGACAGTACAAAGTGCTAGATTAAAGATTTTTACCTGCCTGTGAGATATTCTGTGTGCTCAGAATAAAAAGTTGGATGAGAAAATAATCAATGCTTCATGTGAAGACAGGTATTTGGTTCCATGGTGAACTTGTAAAACATGTTTGGAGTAATTCCAGGAATTTGGAATTGGGTCAGTGTGCCCTACCTCCCTTCTTGTTATCCTTTCCTGCTGCCACATTTTCCTAGAAGACTGATTTTGATCCCAATCACTTGGTTTACCAGCTGTATTGCTTCCTCCTGTCAGAGAGACATATTTAGAGAGAGTGGGTCATAGTTACTCTCCTTAGAGAAAATTGTGGAGGTCTGGCTGATGCAAGCAGTATAAAAATATAGTCAAGGGCTGGGAGCAGTCACAGATGGAGTGGTGCAGATGGGAGATTTGCTTTGTCATGGATGAAGGCAGAGGTACCATCCTTCATTGCTGCAAATCCTCCCCACGGTATTTGGTGATAAGATTATCTCCAGCAGCTTTATTCTTGTTCCTGGACAGAATAGGGAATGCTCCTTCTCGTAAGACATAGGACATTACTTCACCAGATACTTTTTTTCAGCAAATCAGGAGTTAGGGGGTCTGGGGGCAACTAAGTTGCCTGGGGGGATAGGGGAATTTGGCACACTACTCAGCAGAGGATGTACCAGGCCAAGGGGACTGTTTATACCTTGGTTTATCTTGGTAAGCCAGAGGGAAATACTCTTTCAAACATGTTAAAATTCATTAAAGCTTTAGACAGAGAAACAGGGTCTGGACAACCAGATGTTTGGACTGGGTAAACAGGGTAAACTCTGGCAGTTGGTAATTAGCTGTTATAGGACAGGGACAGACAGGCTGATCACAATAGAAATAACAATAATATGCTGATCTTTTCTATTTTTCTGTGTCCCACCCTTTTATGACTGCCTGCTTGTTCCCTAGAGATATCAAGCCTTGACCACAGCATTTAGAAATGTGGTTTAAACAGCTGTCATTTTGCATCCTGCTGGCTGTTTAGCTTCCTTTCATCTTCTGTCCCAGATGCAGGACTCTTTTCATGAATGATGTACTTGCATAGCCCCTCTGTTTGAAATACTGACTGTTCGTCCTGAACAAGTTCTGTCTCAGTTTTATGTGAGACAAGAAACCAACTGCTGTCCCAATAGTAGTCAAGTATATTGCCAAACATTTTTGTTTGTTGATGTATTTTATTTTTAAATACTGGCAGCTGAGCAGCCATTGTTCATGATGGTGTGGGTGAATCCACACAGGCACAATGGCCTGCTCTGTGACCATACATTTTCTCTTATGTTTTCTTTCTCACTGGCAAGTAAAACAATATAGAGCTATTTCAGTCCCAAACCCTAAATAAAGGATTAAGAATTTAACAAAGACATACTTCTAACTCTTGTAAGAAAAACCAGCTGGACATCATTTCTATAATTAGGTGAATGATTTGTCATAGAATAATACTATGGTCTGAATTGGCAGAGACCTTAAAGATAATCTAGTTCCAACCCCCTGCCTTGGACAGGGACACCTTCCAGTAGACCAGGTTGCTGAGGGTCCCATCCAGCCTGGCCTTGAACCCTCCCAGGAATGGGGAATGGGCAGCTTCTCCAGGGAACCTCACCACCCTCACACTGAAGAATTTCTTCTTAGTATCCAATCTAACCCTACTGTCTTTCAATTTTAAACCGTTGCCCCTTGTCCTGTAGACTTCTAACCTTCTGGATTTACAGACAGAAGTAGGATAAAACACTAGTCTACTAAAAGTTTTACTGATGTCTACCATCAAACAAGTCTGATTCAAAGACCTCCATGGCCATGGTAGCATGGCAACCTTGAAAATCCTGCAAAAGTTTGTAACTTGCTTGGCACCATACTAAGCAGTTAAGTTGATAGTAACATTTTACTGATTTCACCAGGTCTGAAGGTAAAAGTATGGGATGTCCTAAAAAACAATGTTGTGATTTGAGTGGTGCTCAAAGTTTTGAGATCAAGTCTGAGCCTTAATTCAATGCTTTCCTACCTCCTTCAGTTTATGGACCTTTGGCCATAAATTTTGGCCCATGGAGAAATAAAACCTTCTGAAAACTTTGCATATACAATTAATTACAAAAGAGATATGCTTTCTTAAAAATATGCTCTTTAAGAAATCTGGTTTTGTAGGCACCTTGGAAATAGTTCACAGGACTTAGAGAGATCTGCAAATCAGAAGCTGAAAGTTCAAAGCTACAGGTTTAAAACATAAAGAATGTTCAGTGAGCCATCACAGTAGGGACAACATTATCTATTAATGATGAATAGAGAGTAAACTTTTTGTAACGGTAGCATCTCTAATATATACTAATTAACTATTTTTTTTTAACATCATTCTGCAAGGTCAGATGTTTGCTGCAGAAGAGTTTGCCATCTCTTATCTTGTCCTGTGTGCTGCTGTGCAGTGATTGTGTCATGGGGAAAGCTAATGTCTGTGGGGCTATCAGAGCACAGATTTTCTCTAAGCATTGATTTTGTACGTTGTTCAAGTGCAAGGACCAATCCTGACATTGTATATGATTTATTCAGTGGGTGGGAATGTTGTCTGTAGCAGGTGGATTTATTCCAAACTCTAAGAAGCTATGGCGCTGTAGGAATTTTTCATTGCTTGGATGTGTGTGAAAGGCATTTGCAATGTTTGATTAGTAGCCCAAGAGTAGGATAAAAATCTCTTTGGTTTCTCAAGAAATCCCATTCTTCATGGTGTAACTGTACAATTTGCTGCTTGCTGGCGAGGACAAATTTGAAATGACAATAATAATTTTCTTCTCTTTGCGAACTGTTAAACCATTTGTAAAATATTACATATGCATTCACATATTCACATGCACCTTCCTGGAAGTTTTTGTCCTTGCTTATTTTATGTTCAATGTTTTTTGTTGTTTTGTTTAAATATCTGTGAGATATGAGCTATTCATGCTTTTTGCTCGACACAAGGTGGCAGTAAGACATTGTCTGGTGACATACAATAGCTTGGGTTGCTTGTTTTCCCTCCTGTTTACTTAGCCTTCAGATAACAAAAGCCCTCCTGATGAATGAGCATTGAAAGCAAAAGAGGTTGTAATAACAGCGATTTAAAAGGTGCACAGATAAAGCAAATGCTCCAGATAAGATCCCAACTGATTTGTTGCATTATTGTAAGCTGTATTGTATCATAATGTGGACAGTTTCATAAAATGCTATATTGCTCTCTTTTTTCCCTCTGTTGTTATTGTTTTCTTAGAATTTGCACGTTAAATAAAGGCTGCTACTGCAAAGGTGGAACTTTACCTGTTTTTCAGGTTGTAATTTAAAAATAACCCAGTATTGTTTGAGATTCTACACGTTGGAAGGGACAAAGCTTTGTACCTCAGTTCTTGGTTGTCTGGAAAACACTTCAGTATTGAGCAGCAGCTGCAGCAACAAACTCCTTTCCAAAATGAAGCGAGAGGAAGAAATAAAAAGCAATGTGCCAGAGTATTCCACTGGCAATAGTAAGAGATGTATTTTCCTTGCTTTGGTTGGATATAGGTCATATGTTGACAATCCTGAGTGCAGACCAGCAAGTTGCAAATGTAGCTGCTGTTTCTTTTATTGTTGGTAGTCATATTCCAGCAGGCCCAAAGCATGGCTGGGATTCTGGATTTGCTAATATGATAAAAATTCGTCCTTGTGGGACAAGTTATGATATTTTAGGTCCATATTGCTCCCAGCTTCCCAGAATACTATGAAGCATTTGTGCATTATGCTTTGAACTAGATGTTTGCCTGGAATGGAGTTCCGGCAGCATGACCCCAACCTCCCAGTGGCCACTTGGTTTGTCTGTAGCCTCTGTACACACTGGCATATTTGTTGAGAACAGAACAGAAATGATAGATGTTTCAGACAAGCTGATTGAATGGAAACTCTGCCTCCTCGTTTTCCCAAGTTATGCACGTGCGGTTTATTTTCCAAGAACTGGCTGGCAGAGATGGTGTTATTTGTTTTCTATCAGAATGATTCACTTATAGCTTCTAAAAGCCAATCCCACTGTTGATACTGTGAACTCCTGTGCATGTGAATCACTCACACACAACTTGGAATATGCATCCTTTGGTATCTATCAAAAATCTACCAGCTTTCTGATGTTATAAAATAAGAAATACTATTATAAACACTAATACAAATACTGTTAAATTGCAATGTAGACCTAATTCTTCTCCTGCTTACCCCTTACAATTTTGCCCTTGAATACTTGCCATCTGGAGTTTATGGACTTTGTACAAAATAATGCAGTTTTCAGGAAGAAAATTCCCAACTATATAATCTTGATTTTATGCTAATGGCTTTTATAATGAAGAATAATCCCTACAGAGCACCTTTAAAGTGGTGTTTGCACTATTCTTAATGTGTGATTTATGTATGGCCACAGGGTTTTGTGCAATAAAATGATATGCTGTAAAACTTATCATCTTCTTTGGCTGTGTATGACTACTCGAGATAATAATAAAATTGAGGGTCACAGGGACTCTTCTGGAAGTCTTCCTAGGATTCAGCGATTGTCCAAGGACTCTCAGCTGAATGTTTTGTTCAAGTTTCATGATTCTGCATCATAAAAATCAAAAACGGTTGAAATATCGTTATTGTTGTTATTATGTGCTGTGCTGATTGTTGGGTGTCTTCTTTTTATAGGACTAAATATAACAAATGCTGCAATACTTTGATGCTAAGTAATAATAATTTGCAGAGCATAGGGGCTTCTGCTTCAATATATGCCTGTGGTTTCCTTGA
This sequence comes from Nicator chloris, assembly GCA_013400495.1. Lineage (NCBI taxonomy): Eukaryota > Metazoa > Chordata > Aves > Passeriformes > Pycnonotidae > Nicator > Nicator chloris. The sequence continues at coordinate 74,039 of WAAE01013492.1, forward strand.
ATGGAAGTCCAACAGATCTGATACAGCTCAAAATGTGACTCTTCTAAATATAAAACAGAGACTCCACTGTAAAGGAATCTTCTCTGTAAATCTGACTACTCATGAGGTCTTTCTAAGAGAGTTTTAGTATCTGATAACATTTCTTTGAAGTTTTTATATGACCTTTATTTTAATCATATGCCACCAACCATGCCATTGATTTGTTTGTAAGCCTGAAATAACAGTGCATTTTTGACACCCTCATATTACGTTGGAATGCCTGAAACTCTAGTAAACAGCTATTATATTGAATGCCCAAGGGAGGGACATGGGAAAAAAAATCAGTAGTATGCTCCAAGAAAGAAATCTGAGGTCAAACAATTTTCATGGGAGACAAACTACGTGGCTGGGATTATCCTGGCTAATTGTGGGTTACAAAATCCCTCTTGTGAGTTTATCATGGCCAATTGCTGTAATTGCTTTCCTTTTCTACATCTGTTTGTGGGTGTGGACAGCACTCAGAAGTGACCCTTTCCTTGAAGGCTTTTTGTTCAAGGAACATGGGTGAGTTTCTAGGACAGACTGTCTGAATGGACTTGCCATGCTGTTCGTAGGCTTGCTGGCCACGTTCACATAGGCAACAGCCAGGCTCTCTGCCTTCAGGCTTCTCCACACACAGGACAGTTCTCTGGCATGACCCATGCTTTGTCTGCATGTGAGAAACAACCTGCTCTCTGCTGAAAAGCAGGATATCTTTGGAGTTAAAGATACTTTGAGGAATTTGGAAGCAAGTAAGGTTGTCTGCATAAACAAGGGCATCCTGTCAGTGAAGTGTTTTTACTTCTTGCTTCTAATTAATACAAGCAGTCCCATCTTTTTCATACAAACACGTGATTTCCAGCTCTTTTCCCAATCCTATTAAAACTGGTACTGCAACCAGAGGGTTCAGCTGGGTTAGGACTCGAGCATCTGTCATTAAGACTTGCTGTGTAGTTTTAAGGAAAACCAGTCTGAAGAGCTTTATGTCTTAAATACTAGCATTTTCTGGGACCATATAAAAATTATAACTCTTTCTTTTCTGAGTATCCAATTAAATAGCATACGTGGTACAAAGTTTGGACTAGAGTGTGCCTGTTATATTTACCAGGACATTCACTTCTTGTACACAGAGGCAGGACTTCTCTTTCAGAAGGCGGAATTGTGGACCAGAAGCAGCTGAATAGTGGGATGATGGTGCTTTTTGGGAAATAGTTACTACTCTGATTTATAATTCTGTATTGCAAAAAGAATCCAGGTGTTACAAACTCAAGCTTTAGTCAGAGGTTCTCCAGGCCTTCATGCAGAGAAAAGAACAAAATTTTTAAGTGTATCCTAAATGAAAATTGAAGAGATTGTGATGAGTTTTTCTTCTTACGGTAGGTCAAGAAGCCAAATATAGCCCAAGCAAGTGGAGAAGGACACAGATTTTAGAGTAGTGCAGATCCTTGTATTTAATCAATCCAGGACCACAAAAGAGACTTTGTAAGTGAACTGTAAAAATTTAGCATACTATGGGCTGCATGCTCCTCTTATCAGTTGTTCATAAGTTCATTACTCATCCCTGAAGGCTGGGCTAATTTTCTCTGTGGTCTTTATCCTAAGCATTTTGTGAGCAGCAAAGTAAATGAAATAAATTCTTCCTGATCTCATAGCAGAAAAATCTTAGATCTGCACTGAGTACCGTTTGTATCTTGTCATTGAGAGCCAGCTTGGTTCTGGGCATAAAGTATGAGAATTAAACTCTTGTTTCTTTGATTTTAAGAATAAACTATTTTAAGGTTAGATTGTGTCTTATCCTACGAAATCTTTGATTTTATTCCTAAATGCAGGATTATTCTCGTACAAGTGTGTTGGTATTGCTGTCTAGCAAATACCCAGTTCAGAACCACAGAACAGATTCTCAGAAATTCACAAGTGTGCAATGTGAAATGGTGACACTTCCACCATCTCTATCCATTGTTTGGTCCCTGGACTGGCACTAACAGCTCTAGCTTAGAAATCAGTAGATGCTATACACAAAAGTGGAGATTCAGGTATGCCCAACTGTTTGATATGTTATTTGTCTAAGACAAAGGAAGTGAAACTTTGCATTTGATTTCATGTAATGGTCAAGAGTCGCACGAAAAGTTGGCATGACACAGAGGGCAGAAGAAATTTGGTTTGAGGCCAGGTTAAAGTGATGATATTTCCTCAGGTTTCCTGCCTTTGATTCTTTAGAAGAAAATCAGGAGAAGATATTTATGAGGAGAACAGTTTATTTGTGGTAGGGAGAATAATACTAGACTGGACAGAGATCACAACTGATATTTTATATGGGGACCAATATTTTATATGAGATGCCCAAATCTGGGGCTAAAATTTCTGTTCTACCAAACAAATCAGTCTATGGTCTACTTCATTAAGCAGCTCATTGCTTGCTCAGGTAAGCATTTTTCCATATTTGGGTCCTTCACCCAAAATGGATGGCCACAGATTTGTTTTCTGTACATGTGCTACTGGCCCCACACAATTTTGGTTCTCTTTTTTACTAGGCAGAAGTCATGAAGTTTGTTCTTTTGTAATGCAGTGTTGTTAAAGAGTTTTTGTTGGCTTTACATACAGGTCATACCCATAAGTTGAAAGTTGTGATTTTAAATAAACCAAGAAAATAGAGGGAAAGGACTAAGGCATCCTGAAAAACCACACCCACTCAAACTGGTAATTTTCCAGATGCATGTGGGTTGTACATCCATGCTAGAGAACAAAGTAGCATGGGTCCTTGTCTCCCCTGCTACTGGTGTTCCAAAACTCTACCTTTAATTCTGCCTTGTTTTCAGTGATTAAAAAAATACATTAAAAAGCTGGCCAAAGCAGCAGTTTTAGGTTTTTTAAAGCTTCAAAGATCTTTTTATATTATTGAGACTTCAGTAGTGGTAGCACACAGAATTTTGCAGTTATTATTGGTGCCAGAGAGACCACAGAAACACCATATGAGTTTTTGTGATTACTCATAATGGGTCACTGCAACAAAACTTGCCTGCAGTAGACTTCATCAGGCAACATGAATGAGTAGTTTTGTTGACAATTCTCTGAATAATTTGATATCCTGGTTCAAAAGTTCACCTCCTTCTTGTCTGGAAGAAATGTCAAAAGCCTTCCCTAGGGAAATGATACTACTAGACCTTGAGTTAAAAATACTTATTTTTCAAATTGGATACATTAAAAACGAACAGAAGGTGTATCTATGCCAGATTAAAAGTGGACGTTTCAAAGTAGTAATGAATGTGATTTCAGGGGTTTGTGATTCCCAGTTGCCGAGCTCTACATCTTTCACTATGCTGAAACGGGGTCTTCTGGATCTGTAACCAGCAATATTCCCCTTACCTTATACTGGTGATGTGAGCAGTAAACTGTGGGTTCCAGATGCACAGAGGAGACCCACCAAGTTTTAGAAAATGCAGCTGTTGTAGTCTCTAGCTTGTACATCTGGATTGATAGAATAGGAAAAGGGGTTTCTGCTCCTGAGCTTCCCTGTCTTTCCCCACCCTTTGGTACTGTGGGTGTGATACAGTGAGGACTCCTGCAAATGCAGTCCACATGGGGTGCTGTGGCAGGAGAAGGGAGTGACAGCCATTCTCTAGCTTTAGCTAGAATCAGGCACTGAATCTTGCTCTGCAACTGCAGGCACAAAGCACTGACCATTGGAAACCTCTTCCCCATACAGTTACTCATGCATTATGGCCAGATTGCCTCTAATTTCTCCTTTGAAGAATTTCAATGTGATTTGCTTACCAGTCTCTCTGCNCAAAACATGGATCCAGAGACCAGATACTTTGACTAAGTTCAAAATTCACGAACATGTCAGAAGCAGAGGTGATGTCATAGCACCACTGTAAAAGAAAAGTACTTCAGTTGCAAAGCAGAGAAAACAAGCAGAAAACATGCCAATTAAGGAGAGTACCTTTGCTATGTCTAAAGTTTCAGGCCCATACATTAGAAAGTGTCTTGGCAAGTATTCTCAAACTTCGGGTATGTCTCTTCAAAGATACTCTGAAAGTTCTCTCTTACCTACTAATTCAGAGTACATATTTATCATGGGAAAAAGATGACATGTATAATAAGCACTCTCTCCCTCCCTCCCTACCTGCTGAATGGAAAAAGCCCTGTGTCTGTTGGATCAGAGCCCTTGGTCCAACACTAGGAAAATGTTGCACCATTTCTTTCAGTTTATGAAACACATCTGTTCAAAAGCCTGGTTCAGGTTGTCTGAGACTGCTCCTTCCTTCTTTTTCTCTAGTAAAAATGTGTGAGTTAGGAAAAACTTTGACACAGGAGTCACTTTTCCTTAGCTTATACATTTTCCTGTGCTTCCATATGCTTACTTTCGTATGATAAACATTGTCAAGTTTTAGTAGCTGCCTCCTAACAGAAGAACTCTTTATGTGGGAGTGTACCAAAGCAGTCATTGTTTTATTTGCCTCTGAGCCCATGCTGTTCCCTATAAAACTCCAAACCAGGGTCAGAAACACAGCCATATAATGAGGTGAAAAGGCAGTCAGTGCAAAGAGAAAACCTGAAATAAATAGCTTGTTTTCAATGCATAGACTGACCTGTTTAATAGGGCTTGTGAAAACTGTCTGGCAATAATATGTTATTATGACCTGTAGAAGTTTTACCACATGAGAAAGGTGATATATGTTTAATATTTTGTTTTAATTATTGATAATGAGATCCCATGGTAAGTATTGTCTTAGAGGCAGAAGACCAAAGAATGAAACAGAATAAGGCTGCTGAGTAAGATGTTCAGTTTTCCAGTGTACTGAGAAGAGGTTTTAATGCATTTTCCCAGGTGTTAGTCTCTTGACAAATCAGATCTTTTTATAAACTTGCTCTAGACCTCCTGATTGCTCTCTAAAATACCACCTTTCTCTGAAATTAATCACTCTATTTCTTGGAGTTCTGAGAATCAGGCTGTGGCAGCTCCTGGCAGAGCCACGTGTGCCCGGATACTCCTCGTGGGGAGCTGTTGGCACCCATGAACTCTGTCACTTGTGCTGCCACCTGTGTCCTTGAACTTGGTCTCTTCTGCCAAGTCACAAACATCCTTCATTATTATATCTGTGCACCTTTTTTCTGAGATGTCACAGCCGCCTTTTTCCAACTCTTCACCTTTCTCCTTACAATCGATAAGGGGTCATGAAAAGATTCCAAGGAAGCCAATGAAAGATTGGGAGGAGATCACAAAATACTGGAAGATGCAGAGTTAGTTGGCAGCAGCGTGGTACTTTGCTGGGTGAGGAAATGAATGCTTCTGCTTGCATCCAGTAATGACAGACTGCTCTTCCTTTCCTGACCTGAGGGAACTGAGCTTCTGCCAGCTCAGAGGGAGCACAGGGACAAAAAGAGGTTCACAGGAAGGCATCTGAGTGAGAAAAAGAAGAACCAAAAATCTGGGAGAGGGTGGGCACTCTTCCAGAAAATCTGGGAAAGGTGGCTTGAAGTTTATAATGCTTTTAATGTACCTAATGCTTTTATATATCCCGGACAACTGACAATTCCCTCACTGCTTATCTTTTTGCCAAACCAGGAAAACTCTCACAAATGGGAAACAACAGTATTAATCAGAAATAATTTTCTGTCTATCATCTGTTTTCCTTAATGTACCTGATTGTTTTTCTGCTTGATAAAACCAAGCTCAGCATGGCAGGGTCTAGAGGATGTAATCATATTGTCCTCATCAGTTTAACAATTAGTGCTATTATGCAGATCTAAAAAATGAATTAATAAAGCCAAAGTCATGGCTGTGATCTTCAACTATATGTTTACGACCTCTTCATTTGACTTTCCATGTTCACCTGTAGTCACTCACAAATCCTGGACTATTTTGGGAGGTTTATAAATATGGTGATGGGCCAATGACTGTCTCCCCCTCCATACAATACTCTCACAGAAGGGAATGTAGAACACTATCCAGTCATCTGCTCCTGTTGCTAACTACAGCAGGATTTCCAGAGCTTTATGCAGCATTTTTAAGCATCAGATTTCAAGGTAGGACATGAAATACTGTTATTCTTCTCCTTAACTGTACTGTTTCATTGTTTTATCTTTAAATACAGGTAATTCACTTGAACCTCTCTACTAATTGCATTATTAACAATAATAATGGGAGTAAATATTGGCACAGACAACTGCATCTACAAATGTAGTTCACATCATCTTTTTTGATTTTGACTGCATTTTTTCCTCCTTTTCCCTTTTTTAGTGGTATATTTGGATAACCTATTCTTTGAGCTGTGACAAGTACCAGCCAGGTAACACTGGTAATTAATTAACAATTATTATTAAGAACATAATTTGAACATGTGTTCATTATAAAGTAACCGTTATTTTACTGCTAGAATGAGAAAATGAAAATAGGGCAAAAACAGCTGTGCATTCTAGTGATGGAGGGGTGTATTGAAACAGTAGTTTGAAACCCACCATATTCATGGGAAAAGAAGACTTTAAACTGGATTACATGTTGTGCAGCACAATAGCAGGAAACACTGAAAAAAGAGAAAAATTATATGGACAGTGAACTGAAATTGGGTAGTATTCAAGGAATAAATGATTAGTCTGAACCTGAAGCCCTGATTTCAGAAGTCTGGAGGAAATGTTGGTCTCCATTCAACTATTGGGAGCTCATACCTCCTAAGAAGCAGATTTTCAGTTCAACAGTGAAATAAATTCTTATTGTCCAAATTAAGAACCAAATGAAAGAAAGTAAACTTGTCAAAAAATAAAGAAAATTTTATAACATTAGCTCAGTATGTGTCGTACAGCTGATGTAGCTAAGCGAAACCATTGAATTTATGTTTAAACTGTACATAAACCCCTGTCTCTGGATAAAGAAAAGAACAACTTGAAGACCACATTTTCCAGAAGTGAACAGAAAAGATTACTTTGTTCCTTCCTCATGTACTTTTCAGCAGTCCAGACTGCTTTGGCATGATTTGAGTTGGGGCTGAATAAGCTTATACTCTTAGTACCCAACTTACCGATAGCCAGAATAATAGAGTTCATTACAAATTCTTGTGCAGACCTTCCTGGGTTCCTGCAGGCTTAGTAAGGAAATTTTCCTTTTACACTAAAGACAGTGCTTGGGGCTGGAATGAAGATAAACAGAAAAGGCACTTCTTTGTTGGAAATTAAAAGGAAGAGAGCTAGCTCAGAAAAATAAACTCTCATTGTTATTATATTGCCTTCTTCAAAAACTTATTAACTTAATAAATACTTGAGTGATGGGAATAAATCTGTGTTTCCACAGTATCAGCAGCTTATGAATCAGTGAGAATATTGCTTCCCCAGCTGTGATTTCATCAGAGGCAGAGCAGAGGTAAAAACACCTCACTGCACATCCCCTGCTGATCCATTAGCAGTGAAAGTGCATTTACCTCACTCACTTCCAGCTTTCACATCTTTTCTCTGCCAAGCCTTTGTAGTGTTTTTCCACTGCCTGGTGGAAAAATAGGACCCAGGTATTGATTGTGGCCATGCACATTGATGTCTGTCTCTCTGCCTGTGGGGACTCCATGCTGGTACAGCGTTCTTGGCTTATGTCTCATGGGTGAGGCAAGATCATTCTTGCTGCTCTGCCAGACTGAAGGAATAATGTCTGGAGCATCTTGCTTCTCTGGGAAGTCTGCTTCCAGCGCTCTCCCAGGAACTCAGCTCCACCCTGGAGACAGATTCCTCCTTTTTGGGTTGTGGCCAGGGAAAGGAGGCAGGAAGCACGCCCAGCTCTGTGCATGCAGTAACACCTGGAGGTCCCACCTGTGCATCTGGACGCTCTTGGACAGCACTGCGGGGATGGAGGCTGACATCTGCATTGCAGATCAGAGGCTGAGGCAGGTGTGAATTGCCAGCTGTAAATCACTGCTCCACGCTGGCTAGGAGCAGCTCCAGCAGGAGCAGGCTCAGCTCTTGCAGGATCTCTGACTGACAGAGGGCTGCAGGACCTGCATTTTTTCCTACCTCACATGATGGGGGACTCGATTTCCATCTACGCATTGCACATTGCATAGTATCTTGTAGCCATTTGACGCTGATGGCAATGAAAGCATGCATGTCAAGATGAAGGTGACAGAAGTAGGCTCAGTAAAGCTGAAAGCAGAAGTGAATGAAGTTTTAGAAACAGAACAACAACAACAAAAAATAACATAAAATGACCCAATGGCTGTTTTAAGCAATAACAAGGAAGCATGTTGTTCATAACAAACTATAAGCTGGCTTTCTCTAAGGCAGCTGTTACAGACATGGTCCCAAAGTTGTGAAACGTTGCACATGAATATCGAAACCCGCTGCTTTGAGGTTTTTTACACATCTTCCCACCTTCAGACTTTGGTTCTTCTGTCCTTCCTTATTGGCACAACTGCAGCATCCTATTGCGAGGAGCACGCTGAATCTTTCTCATTTGCCTTCTCTCACAATTTCCTGCTTACTTCCTATCTTTTCCTTTCATCTGAATGAAAAGCTATGGACTAAGAACTACAAATTGTAGTTTTATTTGTGGCATTAATTCTTTCATGGTAATGCTTACAGAAATTGTTACGAGAGGAGTGTATAAGTTGTACCAAGACTTGAATAGAACAGGAAAATTAAACCATATTGAACATATGCAGTGAGTGTGTTTAATTAAAATTTTTAAATAAATATTGCTGGACTTGTAACCAGAAAAAATAGGATGTTTTCTTTCCCTGAGAGAACCTTTCAGTTAATTTATTTTTCAAAGCTCATGTTTTATATTTCCAGTGTAGGAATAACTTTGGTTAATTTCATGAGTTTTTATTTAAGCCTAGAATTGTTTAAGGAATTGAAAATAATTTTTTTAAAGGAAGCTCTTGTCCTTACCACGAAGGGAGAGGATTTTGTTCCTGACTTCATCCATTAAGTTCCAGTAAAATCAATCTGCTCATGATCTGTCTGGTGCAGCTAAACTAGAAATTCCCCGTGTTGGCATTTATGTAACATCCGCCAAAATATCTTTGTTACATTGGCATCTCGATTCCAGTGTGACGTATGGCAGGGAGGGAAAGAAAAGATATCTTCAGATGTTACAGAGCAGAATGGAAAAACTCCAGATGAGAAAATCTTTACCCCACTTCAAGAATACAAATGGTCAAGCTGGAGTGTGTCTTTGTTTGACTGTGGGTATAATCCAAAAACTGCCTGAGGCAGGAGGGAAATCCACTTACCAAGCAGTGAGAGGCACTTCTAGGACACACAGTTTTGCCCCCTTGGAGCAAGGGAAAAGGTTTAAATTAGAGACAGATGAATCTGGTGATGTGAGGTTTTGCAAACTAATCCAGCATATCTGTTTTCTGCTTCACAGCCATAGACGGAGTTTCAAATTCTTCTATTGTGCAATTTAAGCTCAGGGCTCATTTTACCTAGAAAAACAGGCTGCTTTTCTTCCTCTCTTTTGACAAGTGTGGAATCCATGCCATTATGTGCTGTAACTGAGACCAGCAAAACTGAGTGTCTGGTGGATGTCACAAGTGTATTGAACTTCGATTTCAGTTACATTTTTCTTTCTTACCTGTCCTTTTGAGATGAGGTTCCCTATTGCTTCTTTTAGAGATGCAACTTAGAATAAGAAACCCAGGATGAAACTACATCTGTGTGACAGCAGTATGGAATCAAACCACTGTGATGCCTGCTCATATGGGTTCCTGTGTGTGTGTGAAGGCAGCTTTGGAAGTGTCTCTAGATACAGCAGTCCTTTGTAGGGGCTAGCTGAACCTCAGGGCTGTGAATATTCCATACCCTCCTGCTCTAGGGCTCAGCCTCAACTCACTGACAAGAGGCCCATGGCAGCTTAGCAAAGTGCATTTCCAAGTCCTTTTACAACTTCAGCCACAACAAACATACCTAAGCCTGTTTTACTTTGCCCTCATGCTTAGCTGTGCTGAAGAAACCATCTTGAGGGGAAGGAGGAGAGTGGAAGAAAGAGGACTTAAATTTTACTTGCTGCTTTCTTCACCTTCCCAGTGTGAGCACCAGAAAGTGAGCCAGCCCACCCACTGCTACCCTGAGCTTCACTCACATTAAAGGCAAAAGGGAAGCTACTTTCTTTTCTTACTTCTACTAGAAAACCATTAACTAAGATCTACTGGGCTCTGTGGAAGGTTTTCTTGAGTCAGGAAACACACACATTCTTGACAGTAGTTTCTTCAACATTAATCATTGGGTTCAGTGTTCTTTTATAGTAGCATTTCCCACTGCTTTGGAACAGATTGCCATGAACGTGGAACAGCTGGATGAGAAAACATTTCAATGTTTCCTGGGTATATTTTATAAACTAACTTGGAAAATCCTATTCACCGATTTGGGGGCATGTGGGGAGAATAGGAAGGGCAAAGTCAAGGAATGAACTGATCTCTGTATTAGGTGTTGTAGTTCCAGCTGCCAAAGCTGCAATGAGATACTTGTGAAACAGTAATCAGGTAAAATTCATTTCAAGTACAGATGCATGGTAAAAGAATCTAGACAGGATTAGAGACCTAAATTTCTCTGTTGTTTCTGGTTGTCATGAGATAATTCAAAACTCATTTAGAATTGCTTTCCCAAAGGAAATATTATGCTTTTCTGACTAAAGTACTTGACATTTTGGTTCATGATGAAACATATCATCCCCAGGGCCGAACAGTCTTCTGTCTCAAACTTAGATTCCTGGATATTGGTGTTCCTCTCTGCTTTTCACTTTGCTCCCTTTGCCTTTGGTATTATTTATAAATACTATAAGTATTTATTTCATTTATGCCCTCACAGTAACTTAAGACCCTGACCTGACCAAAACCCCCAGCTGGTCTGTAACATTGCCACTGTTCTGAGCAGTGAGCAGGCTGTGGGTTTTGCCCCACCTCAGCCCTCTGCAGCCCTTGCTGGCTCCCAGTGACACCACAACCTGCCCGTCAGGGCCTGGGCTCCAGCTGGTCGTTGCCTCTTCATTCTGTCCAGAAAAATGGAAGCTGCTAAATAACCCCTTTTCACCCTAATCCTTAATTTTAGATGGTAAGGACTTTCCAGTGGAATTAACAGTCAGGAATTCAGCTTGTAGTGGGTTTCAAAGCTGCTGTGTCTGGCAAGTCTGATCTACTTTGGATCATTTCCTATAGCAAGGTGATGAACATTTCACTACTAACCCTGAGGACTCAAAAAGCTCTCCATGTTTGCAATGTGGTTGCATTTTGATGCAGAATGTCTCAGTCTACACCATTTCTTCTGATCATACCAAGTACCATTCCTTGCTGTTTGTGGCACCTGTGTTCCATAATCTCTACTTTCAGAAAAAAGTTAGGAGAGCTACACAGTGAAGCTAACCCACCAGGACGTGGAAGTTTTCACCTGATTCAAGGCTATTCCTCCTCTTTGAGGTCCTTTCAGTTCTCTTTCCTAGGCGGCCATAGGAGACACTTCCCTGGGTGAACTGACTCAGTTCCAAGGAGCAGAGGGATGTCTCAGAGCATCCAGCTCAGCAGTGCATCCAGGACGTACGATGAGGTCTGAAGCAGGTCCACACAGACATGTTGGGATGATCCAGTGTCTGCCTGCTGCTGAGCCAAGAGCCTGTGTGTGATAGCAGAGGATGGTTAGATGAGAGCTCTCTGGAGGCAGGGTTGCTCATGGAACACGTTTATTTGCAAGGGTTGTGGGTGGTAGGGTCTGCCATCAGCTGCCAGCCCAGCTGCTGGCGTGGTTCCAAGAGGAAGAATTTCCTGTTACAGTATATTTTATCCTATTCTGTGTTGAATATTCTATTTACAGTGACCAACCGGTGCGAGACACAAATCCTACAGAATTTACATACAGCTTATGAGAACTACTAGATTTGAATAAGGCACTACCTTCTTAAGTTAATCTCTATAATCCCCTCTTCCTGCCATCTCTGCAGGCCCCTTTCTGCATGGTCAGAGGTATTGCCCAATATCCTGTCTTCTGGTCTGGCATACCTTCACGTATCAAAAGTTACTGTCATTTCTATTTCACTTACAGGCTTTATGTTTTCAGAACCTGTGGCTAAGCAATCATATTTATAAGATTTCCCTGTATCACCTTCCTCAACATCTGTGCTCACCACACAAACAGTGCAGGGCTTTAAGGTGTTGCCATTCCTTTTCCAGCCTTTGCCTTCTTTTTCATGAGCTGGTGTCTTAATACATTGCCACAAAACCACTGTGCTGTGAACTGGTGCAAACCAGGCCCTGCTTTTTGTCTTACCTGCTGTGCATTTATCTCAGAGAGACAGAGCAGGGAGCTGGAGACTGCTAATGTGGTAAACCACTGCACTTAGCTCCTTTGGAACAAGAGCACTTTCTGTTCTTCAGGGTGGTTTATATTAGTTTGAAAGGAATTAATGACCAAAGAGAGCACTGTAATACCAGAAAGGGAATGTCCACATTCTTACTTGTTTCAGGGAAAGAAATTTACATTTTTTGTACATATAAATCTTTCTGGTGTGAACCTTGCTTGCTTTAGATTTTAAGGAAAAGTACCAGGGTCCTTTTCATTAAAGGGAATGTTAGCAAGTGGAAGAGTAAAAGTCCTTTTTGGCAATCATCTTAGCTAAAAGGACTTTTTCACTGATCCCCAAAGTTATTTCTGTCTCTTACCTCCCTCCCATCCTCTTCCCCATCCTCACTTGCAAATCAAATTTCCTCAGAGCTTCTTTACATCTGAGGGCACTTCACCAAGCTCTGAGCTCCTTGTAGTGAAAACCTTAAGTTCAAGGCTTCTTGGAAACATCCCTTGTTGCAGCTAAGAAAGGCTCCATTAATGAGGCATACATACTGATAAAGAACCTAAGACAAGAACTGATTTTCTGACTGCTTTTACTCTCTGAAGCCAAATGCACACAGGACTTTTTTATGTAGAAGGTGTTTTTTTTACATTAATATCTCCAGCACATGGAAAATTATTACCTCTTAAGGGAATACTGAACTAACAGCCTTATACAGTGTTAGTGACAGCCTCCTGTGATGAATTTTGAATTGAGGAGATTCAGTAAAGGTGTAACACCATCCTGAAGGTCTTGGGGCTGTTTCAGTTTTTTGTTAAAAATTGCACACAATTCATTGCAGTCTGACTTTTCTCTCTCTAGAATACCTCCGTTTTTGACAAATGGTTTAATCAAAATCACTCCACAGTGCGATGCTGCTGGGTGGGGTTTTGTTTTGGAGTATTTCTTATTTCTCCTCTTTGCTCATGAAGGGAGTCAGATATGGTAAGTATAGATTTAGATGTCTAAATCTAAGTAAATTTTTTATTCTGTACATATAGCATGTAAAAATATGCATTATATGTTTATTTACAAATCTGTGTCTATGCATGGACAAATATCTTTATGTACCCTTATGCAAGCTTCATGAGCACGTGTGTGCTCGTGTAGATGGTGACTGTAACTTACACAGCCCTCATGGCTTTAAACCTGAGACCTTCTGATTGAAGCCAAAGCCCTCATCTTATACCCCATTATATTTTCTCTAAGAGAAATTCCTTGTTCAGAGTAGTTTATAGTCTAAATGAGCAGAGAATAGGAGATTATGCAGAAGCTAAAAGAGTTAAAATGAGACTTGGTCAACATGTAAATCTTGGACACTTGAGGCAGCTGGTAGTTAATTTTTGGCTGACGAAGCTTTTATTTCAAATCCTCAGCACACTCATAAAACTTCCAGAAGAAACAACTGAGCTTGTGGGAAAAAATGTGACTTAAATGCAGGGAGAGGTGGGCAACAAACAAGCACAGTGCCCCTCTACAAGGTTGCTCTCTCAATGTAATTTGTATCTGTTAATTATTCAGAGTCCTCTTGAGTCCTATTTATGTGTTCATGCAATCCTGAAGAAGTTTGCAAGGAAGTTAACACTGTGAAAATATGGGAATATTGGTAACTGGAGGAAAGACAAATTGATTAAGGGAAGCTTAAATAAGGCAGTGAACAGTTGGACGTTCAGAAATCTAAATCTTATATACAATTCTATTTCCAAAATTATTACAGCTTTTCAGCTTCTCACCCTAGTTTCTGTTTAGGCTTTTTTACATATACTCCAATACAAACATCAGTTTTTAGGGTTTTAGGCACACATGATCTCAAAAAGAGTTATAAAGTATTTTCAAATATCCCAGGAATTTGCATATATAATTATTTATTTGTAATGAATTTCAGTCATCACCTTTCCAGTGTCTGTTAGGGCAACTATTAAAATTGACAACTGGGAACTTATTTATTTCATTACAATACAGTGCAGTATTCATCCTCCCTTAGCAGACAGTAATATTCCAGAGTGACAGTGTTTTTCAAACCTCATCAGGGTTCAAGTAAAATTGGGTGGTGCTACTAATGTGACTGGAAACTGTTATGACTTTGCAGATCATTCATATGCCAGTCAGCCTTTGGACATTAACTGTAACACTGTGTTGTGTGTGGTATCTCAACAGAGACCTTTATGACATTACCACTGAAGTGCTGGTGACCTGAGAGAGGTTGTCACTGGGAAATTCGTCAGGCAAGGAATTACCTTGGTCGTCTCTGAAGTTAAACCCTTCTTCGTACAAAGACTTGTAATTATCCTTAAAGGTAACTCAAAAAAAACCAAAAACAAACAAACAAAACAAAAAAAACCAAAAAAAACCACACACACCAAAAAGAAAAAGGTTTTTTAAAATAAAAATCTCAGTTTGGATCACTCATCCTTATAATGAGTTTAAAAAACCACAAAAACATCAACAAGAAAATGAATTGAAATTGAATTTAATANAAACCCAAAGAAAAAGGAAAGACAAAAAGAAAAGCTCAACCTATTGGGGTAACGCTGTTAAACTCTAACGTGGCATGTGTTAAGCTGTACCTGCAGCCTTAGCTGTGTCCTAGAACTTCCTTCCTGTCTCCACCTTAATGAATAAAGACCCAAACAGAGCATATAAAACCAGCTGTGGCTGGTCACTCAGCTGTTCATGAGCAGCTGTTTTGCAGCTGGCATTCACTTAAGTCTTGGAAGATTTACTGGGAGAGGAATTCAATAAGCAGAGTATGGCAAATTCTGAAGTTGCGTTTCAGATATACAGGAACTCATTCTTCCTAAATTTTGTGATTCTTGGATTTAAAGGAATGAATAACTGTTTTTGCATACTTTGTTAGAAAAAAGAGTTTTTCCTATTTTCCTCTTTTCTAAGTTTCTAGGTTTTATATTGATTAATGTGCAATAATAGAAAAATCATTTATTTTCTAAGCTTTATCATGAATGACAAACATGGAAGCTTGAGTGATTTCAGATGATCGTATTTATTTTTTCCACTCTGGTTATTCCTGATAACTGGAAATTTTTTTTTTTTTCTGAACAGTGTGAATGGCACCTTTCAGTTGTTTGTAACTGTCTTGTGCCATCACTCCATTTTCAACAATGTTTGACCTTTGAGTTGAGATTGAAAAAGTTTACATCAAAAAAAGAAATCTGTTATGTGAATTAGGGAGGTTTTTATTTTCTACTTTGTTCAACACATTTCAAAACTGAATATCCTTTGCTTTGTAATTTTTTCTGGAGTTATGCCAGCCTTCAAAGACCATTTGTTTTGACTATGTGTTTGGTGTTTGACTCAATTGTGCTCCCAGATAGAAATAGGCTTTATTTATTTTTGGCTTAATTGTTCATACAGAGCAGCTCCCTATTAATGGAAAAACGTGCAGAACACCTACTTTTCCTCTCCACAGAAAAAATAGCCTTTTTCATGTTCAAAAGGAAAATGTGAAGGCAAGCCTACAAAAGAAAGCGGGTCTGCATCTGATTGCAGTGCCATGACCTCTGTAACTTCTCAAATAATAATTTAAAAAATCCTGCTGGAACTAGCCACACTTTCACACTGATTGCTCACGTGTAAGAATCTACATCCCTTTGGTGTAGGTAATTACATCTGATGTGGAATTGGATTACTGCCTTAAGGAATGAAAAAAACAACCCTCATATTTACCTCTGGAATGCCA
This sequence comes from Nicator chloris, assembly GCA_013400495.1. Classification (NCBI taxonomy): domain Eukaryota; kingdom Metazoa; phylum Chordata; class Aves; order Passeriformes; family Pycnonotidae; genus Nicator; species Nicator chloris. The sequence continues at coordinate 90,049 of WAAE01013492.1, forward strand.
GGCTAGTATTAAGAGTAATACAAATGGTATTAAAATGTTCGATTGCAAGGTATGAAAATATACATTTTTTTTTTATTTGCTTAAAATATTTTTTTTCTGTTGGTCTCAGAATTGGGGTAAATACTGTAACAATTACTGAAATCAATGACTCATATTCTACCTTCACCAAGCCAGGCAATTTTATTAATTTAAAATGGTTATGCCAAGTAATAAAAAATGAAATATATGATTTGTCAGCAAGTTACTTAATGCACCACTCTAGGTAGTCTCACAAATTTCTGAAGAGTCTGATTTTTACTGCATGTTAAACATTGAATTTGATGGCATATTGAGAGTACATTGATTTGTTTATCTTTTTATGTTTTCTTAGGCCTGTTGTTCTGTATCCATCGGGCCTTAAAAGCGTTCCTCTTGCCAAGCCTGTCTGCCACCTGTAATACGTAAGGATGAAAAGCCAAAGAGAAAGAATTCAGTCCCTTTGTTTTCCTGAGAGGGGTCTTTCAGAAGCTTGATGCAGCCCTTGGTAGCAAGAATAAGGGATAACTCAGCACTAACCCTGATGTTTCCAAGGCTTCTGTATATCCAAAGGAACCCCCTCAAGGAGAAGAAGTTGTCTCAGTCCAAGTTATTTGGATGATGCATATTGATGGGGGCAGTCTCCTTCTAGTCAAGTTTCCTCTTCACTCTAATAGAAGTTTTTAGGACTCTCTTGATGAGCAAATAGAGGAACTACTCAGGAAGGCCACTTTAATTTGGAAATGAAGGCACTAGCTTGTCCTGTAGCCTGCCTCGTAGGTGTTTAAGGGTGTATGAGATCAACTTCAGTCTCCCTTTATGTGTTGTCAAACACTGACACAAGTAAAATCACAGTTTTTCTTGAGCCACCGCTAAGCATCATTTAAATCTCCATTCATTCAATTACAGCTTAAAATTGCTGAGTTTCTCTTTTATTCTGTAAGAATGAGGGAAGAAAGTGATTTTCCCTCTCTCACTCAGACCATATTTCTGTTGACCTACATGTGTAGTCTGGGCTTTGGTAGAGGCAAGCTGAACCTAGGACCATATTTCATGATGACTTCTGATGTTGAGTTCATTATGGATACATTCAGAATTCCAGTTCCTATATTCTTAAGTCAGTAAAATGCAGTGGACTGGAACATTTTGGGGAGTTTGCCTAGATAATCCAGCTTTGTCACCCTTGTAGAGTTTTATGTGCCTTCAAAGTTCTCTTCTTTCTGTTGATTTACAAGGATATATTTTTTCCATAAAAAATATTTTATTCCAACCCATTTCTCCAGCACCCCATGAGTCACATGGGAGATGCCTCATGAGAGAGAATGTCTGTCCTTCCACCTGTCAGCCAGCAAGGCACTGTCAGAAATTAAGCTATGTCCATTGGTCTGTCTGAAATATAAAACTATATACTATATACACTATCAGGAGAAAGCCCTACAAATGGACTGCAGGAAGCCTCTACCCCCTACTAGAATTACTGAATTCCAGTGAATATAACAATATCTGTTGATGGGAGGGGGGGTAGAAGGAAAATTTTTCTCTAAACCTGGAGACAGTCTTGCAATATTTAAGTTAATACTATGAAAAGATATCGCAACATACATAAAACATGAAATGCCAAACAGGAAGACTTCTAATACTGCAGTAGCTCTGCAAAGACAGATATTGTAGCACAGACAAGACTCAATATTGCTTAGGCATTTGGTAGCTCACAGTCCTTCCCTAAACAATAGAGTTAGTTTAAAATCTACTAAAAACAAAGGAAGTTCTGGGTGCCTCCTGCCCAGGTTGGAAGGAACCAGCTGTTTCTTTCAAAAATGCCTTGTAGCTTATCCTGTGCAGGATATCTTAATGCCCTCATTTCACAAGAGTCAGACATCAGATTTGCCTCCAAACAAGTACCTTTTCCCAAGCAGTCAAGTAGTCCTCATGATCAGCATTTCAGATGCCTGAAGGAATTTAGTATCTGGATGGATCTTTTAAAGAAAATTCTTTTAATAAAGGATATCAAACCATATGTTCTTTGGTGTTCAAAGGCTACTTTAAAAAACCCCTCAAGAGAACGAAGTTTAATGCTAACATATGAATCTTTTCTACACAGGAGCTCAACATGGTTGTGGCATTTAAAAAAAATTTGTTTTCCTTGTGGAATGGGGCAGTTGGTTCAAACCTTAGCCTTTTCCTTTGTCTTGCAAATAAAATGACTATTCCTGAAATTTGGAAATATCCAAACATCTTCCAGATGGATATTATAGCCTATATAAAACCTGGCATTTATCCTGATGAATGTAAATAGTCAAGTGATAACTTTTTCCATTAACTCAATCTGAAAAATGTAAACCAGTTTGTTATGTTTCTGTATTTTCCATCCTAAGGTGTCAGTAGCTGTTCCTCTGCTTGCATGTACATATTTTTTAACAAATGGTTTTAATAAGGGAAGATTGGGCCCAAAGTCTCATCTCTCTGCAAACACAAGAGCACTCAGATATAGCTGGAAAGAATTTTCTAGAGAAGGATGATTAGGGATCAGTTCTGATAATACTCACTGTCACGGAACCTTCCTGGTCTATATGTGCTACATGGAAAAATTGTTCCTTAACGGCAACATCTTGGCTCTCTCTTTCCTCATCACTGCCCACTCAGGGTGTAAATGTCTAGCTGAGATGCCAGTTCACTGATAACCTGCCAGCGGAAAAGGCTTAGGGGAACAAGCTCTCAGCAATTCTGCATTTCTGAAGCACAGGGGAGAGATGGGGAGGGCTGTGCTAAGGTTGCTGAGGCCTGGTTTAGCAGTGAGCTGTTAAGAGAGCAGCTGGGTCCCAGCTCCACAGCTAAAAGTGGTTCAGCAGAGCTCTGTGCCTTTCTGATGTGATTGTCCCTTGGGAGCTGTGCTGCTTAAGCTCCTGGTAGCTGGCTCCTTTCCACTAGCTGGGGACTCTCAGATCTTGATCCAGTCTCTGTCCCTGTAAGGGCTGCTGGTGGTTTTAAAGTGTGCTTTTGGCAGTGGGTACAAGCAAACGCAATTAATTTTTTTCTAGAAAAAATAGCTGGGGACTAATGCTCAGCTGCTCTGAATGAGAGCAGGCTTACAGCTTTGATGGCAGCCTGTGTGTGCAGGTAGACAGCTGAGCCCTCAGTTAACGTCAGGTTGTGAAAAAGCAGCAAACCCATTGACATGCTGGGTGATGGAAGAGCACTAAGGCCAAGTGTGTGGTTGTGTATTTCTGATGAGCAGTTTCCCTGCTGACATGGCCAAGCCTCCTGAACCACAGTGCTCCTGCATTTCCTGCAAGGCACAGCAGCTCTCTCAGGAATGGCTGTGTCATGTCCCCAAGGCACTGGGCATCTCTTGCTGGTCACCCCCTCAAAGGAGAGGCACATTACAGAAACGTAACGTAGGAGAAATAAAAATCTGCTGGTACTCAGAACTACAATTGCAGGCACACCTCTTGTTCATTTCTGTCTGGCTTAGATATTATGATACCTCCCTAAGCATTGAGCCTTTCCTAAAGACATCAATTTACCACTTCCATCACCTCCCTCCCTCTGGGCAAAGAGATAAGCCCACCACCAGCATGGCCAGCCCTCAGCCCAAGGCCACACATTTCCCTAGTGGGAAAAATGCAGGGAAGAATGGCAATCTAGGAAGAATTATTTGCACTTAAATGTACTTTTAATTATGTAATATGTTTTCATAAACCTCCTTAAATAGTCATAGTACTTTATTTTCCTTCCCATTGTCACTGAACAATCACCCATACTTTTGTTCATAAGTCGAAGTGTTATCCTTTCTATAATTAGACAATGCTGTAATTATAAAGGCCTCCAGTTCTAGTCAGCCTTGGGCAACAACCTCCAAGATCAGCCCTTGCATACATAATTGTACAAAATCCTCAGCACTGTGATGCTCAGAGGCATCTTTTCTCCTCTTTAATAAAGCTAACTCATTTTGATTTTGTCATTCTTGGTAAGACAAGATCTGTTATGCATAAATGTGGATGAGGTGATCTTCAGTTTATTTAGTGATTTGCACATCACCTCTGTTATTCCTGTTACATGATGCAAAAACTGACTGGGATAGGGAAATGAGATCAGAGAGATGTGAGTTCTGCTCTTAACTCTGTCACAGATTTATGGAATGATTTTGTACCATCAGATCAGCTCTGTGGCACTGTCTGCAAAACAAGGATAAAGATTTTTATTGCTTTCAAGAAATGCTTTCAGCACTTTGCCTGAAAATACATAACTTTCAATATTGGGTATGGATCACTGAGGGAAAACAGACCAATTAGTAGCAAGTGCTGGTATTAATGCATGTTTGCTAACTTCAATAAGAAAAACAAAATACGAAGAAGATGAACGATAATATTTTTACTTGATGAAACTTTATATACTGTTTCCTTAGCTGTGGCGGAAACACTTATAACACTAAGTAAAATTTTACAGTTTGTCTGATTTGTTGTAAGATATTAAGAAGTAAAATATCTCCATCTTTGCCTTAAGATAGGAAGATATTTATTTTTCCTGATGAACTTTCCTGCTATTTATCAGTGTGAAACAATCTTAGTAAATGAAAGAAACAGGCAATACTTCAAGAGGAAGTAGAATCTTTCCAATTATGACTGTGATAAAATTTTCCAATTAGATTTGCTTATCAATCACTTCAAATGAATATGATACTGAAAAGAGTGTTCTTTGAAATAACAGCATTAGAGAGAAATGATTGAAACCAATTTTTGTAAAGAAACACTAAAATACAATCTCTTCCTATTCCTTTGAGTCTTTGTGCATCTCCTGATGCACGGGTGTATTTCACTTTTAGCAAGATTAGCTTAGAGAGCCTTTAATACAGGAAGATTTTGGCTGGTGAGTTAGGCTGAAAGATTTCTGTCTCAATACAGTAACAGTATCCAAGTTGAAATCTTTATTGCAAACTAAAAATCCACTCCCTTTAATGTGTGTTTTGAAGTCTGATTTGTATCTGCCAGTGAAGTGGAAGGTAAAGGTGTAACCTATGACACTGTGGGTGGGGGAGGATGTGGGCATTGTATTGGAGGCCTTGCTGAGACTAAGCCAAAATGTCTGAGGGTGTGAGTAGGGGTAGCTATTCTTATGTGCCTAATGCCCTACTCTTAGTCTCACACCAGCATCATGTGTGCTTAGAAATTAAGTCTATCCTAAAAGCATATTATAAACTAGCAAAACAATAATTGCATTTTGCCATAAAAGGCGAACAGAATAAGTTTCTTGACTTGTTTTCATACATTTAAGTCTGCAGATAACTCATCCACAGGACTCTAGGAGTTTCTCTGCAACGAGGATTGCATGTCAATGCATTTGGGAATGAACTGTCTCTTTTGCTTTTCTGCTCTCTGGTGTGTGAAGCAGACACTGAGACACCAAAGAAAGTGTCTTTAACCAACCTTGCTGTATTTAGTACTGTGAATGTGTCTTAGATGAATGAGCATTTGGATTGCATTGTCCATGAGCTGGGTTCCTGTCAAGCACTGGGTTGGGAGATGGGACAATTTTTAGACTACCTGTGGCAAATCCACGTTAATAACACATTGGTAACATGAAGATATGTGTGCAACACTGGGTGACCTGTTTGGCAGCTGTGTGGAGTGGCCATCTATTGATCAACTGCTTAGACTATTTAAACTTTCTGGAAACACTTGGAACAAGGAGCAGCAGGAAAAGGTGGTCCTGTGGTGAGGTGTTGCAGTGTGCCCATCAGGCTGCAGAGTGCTGACATCTCCTAGACTGCAGGTGAGTCAGCACAAGCTAAGATTCAGTTCATTTACCAGATGCACACTTTGTCTCCCAACCACAGAGATTTCAGCAGACTTGTTGGTCATGTGTAGCACTGCTCAGGTCTGTCTGCAGAATACAGGAGAAATAAAGTGAGCAGGTGGGAGAGCCAGGGTCTGCTCCCTCAGGCTGGACCACATCCATGAGCCACTTGCTCTTGTACAAGCCAGCAGCTCACAGAGGTCCTGCACATGCCTTGCTAAAGGCACAGCTCCCAGCACTTCTCACAGGATCAGCAGGGATGGGGTCCAGCTGGGGGCATAGGTCAGGGCTTGGCACTCAGAAATCAGGGGCTGGGCTGGATCCTGACTCAGGAGAAAGTGAAGTGGAAGAGTTTGTGGTTCTTACACTCCTCAAATATTTTGCAGTCAGCTGGGATATTTAGGAAACTTACACAGTTTGTGGAGATACATAGGTTATAGGGTATCCTATCTACTTGTCATAGGTATTTTTGTGGAATAAAAAGTATATATGTGGAATCTTCTTTCTGAAATGACCAAATTTCATTATATTCGGAAGAAAAGTTATAAGAAACTTTTCTTTTACTCAAAATTTTGCTAATTTTCATTAAAAACTCCTCATTATGAGCTTCTCTCAATTTTATTTTCTTTTCTCTTCTTATTATAGGAAAAAACTTTGTTCTCTCTTTCTAGCAATGACCTCACAGGCCTGCTGTAAAAAGAAATAGTTTTCAAGGCATTTATGTCTATATATGAAGGCCGACTTGAAACCACTGAAAAATGACCATGTTGGAAACATTAGCTGACCTTCATTTTAACAGAACTAGTTGCTGATACTTCCCTGAGTAGGCACTGAAAAAAATTCCCTCTTAGACCAGACAAGAAAAGTATCTGAAGTTTATGTATAGATATATCTTCAGGATGACCAGGATTTTTTAAGTGGGCTTGCTTTGTTTTTCATAAGATGTAAGTTCGGACAGAGCTACTTCAGTCTTGTGAACCAGAGTAATTTACTCCTAACCTTGGAAGATTTCAGTAATGTGCATTTCCACATCAAAGGGGTAAGAAAGGAGATATGGCCTTGCCATAGTTTTTGTGGGTCATGATAAAATGGGTAATTTCAGAAATAAGAAGATAGAAAATGTGCAGCATTATTCTCCAGTGGCTTCAAGACAGGTAAACTAAATTCTAGTTACATAATTTCTCTAATAATATTTGTTCTTTTCAAAACTTCTGACAGTGTAGGAAAAGGACTGAATCTTGCAACATACCCTGAAATAGACTATTTTGATTTAGAATATTAAGGATAAAACCACTTAGGCCCACCAAAAATTAACTGTCTTTGACATGTAAGTAAGCTTTCTCTGCCTTCATAACCTCCTCTGGGCTGGAGAAAAGGCTCTTGTGCTTAAGTGATGCTGTGTCAGGTCTCTTTATGAATAGGCCAGCTCCTTGCATGCTCACAGGCTACTGGCACAAACTGTGGTTTGCTCTCATTCTGTTTTCTGTGAAATGTGGCTCAAGAGGTGTGCAGTGGCAGAGTGCAGCAGTTTCCCTGAGTCAAGGTTGTAGAAATTGCTTTTCTTGGGGGTGAAATCTTTGGTGACTCTTGAATACACTGCATCTGAAATGATGAATCAAAATCACTGCTGGTCAGAAATTCCACCTCACACATTTGCTGTTTGAGAATACTGATGCCAGAGTGCTGATGTGGTCCATGGACATGGCTTTCTTTCAGCTTTGGGAAACAAAAATCTTGATATCCAGCTACTCATGTCTCCAGCAACCAACCTCTGCTCTAATGAATTATTGTCCTCAGATCATTTGCAGCAGTGCCTGATTTCTTTCTAGGAAAAGGTCCAACTATGCGTTTTAAAAACCCTACAATTTGCTCTGTTCATTAAGTAGTATGTGGCTTTGGAACACTTTATACACCAAAAAAATGCAAGTTTTTAAAAAAGCCACTGGGTGCTGTAATGGCTTTTCATCCACTGCTGTTGAAAGGACTTTCTTAGGTTATTTTTGAGGAGAATTCAAATAGGAAAGAAAGATTATGAGCATTTTTTTATCAAATAACTTGGAGCAGAGGCACACACATTTTTCACAAAAGCATTCAGTTTTCTTTTAGATTGAAACTTGCACATAATTCATACAATGGAACTTTTTACGACTGATTTGTTTTTCTCAACACAGCTGCAGAAGTGAGCTTCTTACATGAAAACTGAGAAGGAGATTTAGGAGGGTAATGGAATAGATGCTTTTCTAGAGGTTAAAATACTGAACTGGATGGGATTGTCCACTACCCACCTTATGGATGCTACATTAGAATTGGCCAACAGTCATACTTTTCTGCTGTTGAATTTGGCATGATTGTGAAGTGCTAGAAGTGTGTTTCTTACAAGCTGTGTTTATAATGGCCTGTATTTTTCCAAAATCTCCTTGAGTCTTCCTGGCATTTCTCTAGGGTCAACAATAAGTCACAACTGTCATATAAATTTGCACATGGCCAGTCTTACCATGTAACTGTAGCATTGCCAATATTGTTGAGCGTCAAAGGAAAACAAACCCAAGCCCCTAACCTGCCTCCTTTGACTCTGGATGCTATTCATATCTCTGAGACCAAATGGAAAGCGAGAAGCACTTCACAGCACGCTGGCTGTGTGAACAAGTGTTGATAGCATGGGTTGAAAGACACAGCCTGGTGCCACCATGCCTAGCTGTTTCTTCACTAATTACCATTGTGCTGCCTCTCTTTTCAGGTTGGCCAGTGGGTTTCTAAGTAGCCTCACATTTTGTCTCCAGGGTACCCTCTCTTTGGTGCTTGCCAGTACAGTAGATGAGCCTCTTTCCCAATGCTGAATGTGATGCTTTTGTGTAGACTTAATCTTTGGTGAAACAGGTTCATCCCTGCTGCTTACAGAATTTGCAGAACTCGGTGCCAAGAAGTGCATCTGCTGTTGGCCCTGTCACTTTGCTCTACCGAAACAACACTCATTTTGTTTCTGGGTTCTGCTGTCCTGATTTCCTATATGCAGTTTGAGGAGAATACTTTGTTTTTATGCTTTGTCTTTTTTTTTTTTTTTTTTTTTTTTTTTTTACTTACTTGTTGGATTTTCACTACACAAAAAACCAGCTTGATGTCCTGAAACAGAACCCTTCCTAACACAGAGCTATATCCCCAGCCTTGGCCAAACCAGCGTGTCCCTTGCACGCAGTGACGTGGCCAGGGTTTAAGCTGTGATTGTTGGTATTGCCTTTCCTGTATTTACCCTTGGCACCTGGGTCTGCTGTGCCTTGTATGGCAAATGTGTTTCTGAAACCAGCCCCAAATATCTCTGTTTCCTTATGGATTCAAGCTATGCACAAATCCTTTTTGATCCTGTGGGATTTGGGTGGTGGGTATTAGACACCTGGAAAATATAATCTGCACAAGCTCAGACAGGAGATACCATTGCAATATGTGCAGAAGCCCCATCCCTTGTATCAAGTCCATTTCTGGTGGAACAGATGGCAAATTTGATTTTGTGCCTATCATGAAGCAACTTCTAAAAGTTAACATACATGTGGGGTGAATGCTTTCCTTTTTATTCAGTGTTGGTTTTCATTAGACACAGTAATCAAGTAAATGGATTACTTTTAATTATTTAACTAATTATCACACTTGTATTTAATTCCCCCAACATTTGCAGTCCATGATTTTCCTGTCAAAGATTTATTTGCACTACCTTTCCACTGGCATGAAACGTGCTAAAGAAGACCAATTTGTAGCCACCTTTAGAAGCTCTTACAAGATAAGAACTCTGCATAGCTCTTCCTAATTCAAAGTTTAACCTTTTCCCAAGCATTAGCTGGCTGAGAGCTTTCCCTATCTTTAACATGTTCAGTGCTAACAAATAATCAAGAAAGGCTGAGGTGGATGTCAAATGCAATGAAGCAGAGGTGATAATGGGAGGACAGGATATTTTTTGTGGTGAGCTCCTCCTGATCTAGGCTCTGAGTTTCCAGCCCTGTGTTTCAGTTATAAACGAGGATATCCATGTGTTGGCTGAGCTTCAGTCTTTGCCAAGGACAACAATCTGAGAGCAGCAGATTACTGTCCTAAAATAACAGAAGTCAAAAAGGGAAAAGGTTGCTTGTCAAGTCCAAACACTGCAGAGTCGTCTCCCTCTCCATGCTGCCTGATGCTTTGTGCAGACTGCTTTTTAAAGCCTCTGGCTCTTGCTAAGTCTCTTGAGAGACAAATCTTTGCTTTAAAAACCTCAGCTGACGACCATCCTGAAGTATGACTCCTTGCTTAGCTGTTATAATACTTCCCCTCTCTTCTGCTGTAAATGCTTGAAAGGAAAGCACACCACATTGAAGGTTTAAGAAGAAAGTGGAATAAACTGCTCCTTACAGTGTAACAGGCACCATTGTTGCAACCTTTATTGAAGACCTGGTATTTAATGGAGTTTTATGTCTCCTCCCTCACAATGCAGCTGAAGGAAATTTTTGCTTTGCTGATTCCTATGACCACAGTATCCCTGAGCAACAGCAGAGCATGATGCAAAACTAACAGGTCTCCTGAGATACGCTGCTGAAATAACTGCAGCAGAAATGCTCATTTGCTTGGTTTCTGAGAGGACCAGACTTTGGGTTTTTTTTTACTCTGCCTGCCTGCAATAAAAGAAAGCCTTCCTCAGCTCTTGTTTTAAACCCTACCATGTGAAAAGCTGAATCNTTACTCTGCCTGCCTGCAATAAAAGAAAGCCTTCCTCAGCTCTTGTTTTAAACCCTACCATGTGAAAAGCTGAATCTGAGGGCACAGACACAAACGTGATTATGTAGGCTGCCACTCACTGTCTTCTGATAACCTCCTCAACACTGCCCTGGAAGTGCTGGGAATACTGAGTCCTCTGTAATGTTGTACTGAGACTGAACTTGAAGCTATGTTCTCCCACTCCAGTAAACACCTGTTTGTCTCTATTGGTATGTATAGAATCGTGCCATATTTATACTAACTAAAGTGAGATCAGAAGAACCTTTGGTAAAGATTTAATTCTTTTAATGCAAGTGAAGATTGAAATGTGTCTTTCTCTTGTGATAATGAGTAATTACCATGGACTGAATATCCATATTTTATCTGTTTTTTTGCCTATCAATAAGCTACATCTGTAAATATGCAGATATGTTCTGCCATTCTTTATCTGGTGCCTTTTCTTCTTATGACATGCTTGTGCTAGCATGTCCCTTTGGATTGCAAGCCTTGCAGGTAGAGCTTTCAGGGTAGGATTAATCCTTCTCAGGTGAACTGGCCAAAAGGTAAGCATCTGGTTCAAACCCTATCTAGATTCCCTCTGTAGACAGTGAAGAATGACAGATCCCAGCACGGCTGCACCCTCCCAGCCGTTTTACACATCTCAGTGAGGGTGGGATGGATTTCTCTCTGTATTGCATAGCACGTTTTCATATGTTTGAGACCAGGGTCCAAACTCTAGTATCACTCTCTAGATCCCTATTTGGGATCTGCCAGGTAAGCTAGCTCTGAGCAAATGAGAACTCTTCTGGTCCTTGAGTCATCACAAACTCCTTTTGGGTAGGAATTTAGTAACAGTCTGAGCTTTTAATGTTGAATGCTGTGTTCTGTTGCATGCAGTGGTGGAAGAGGATGATAAATGGAACAGCGTGGGGCAATTACATACTCTAGCAAAAGGCACTCCTGGTTGGGGTGTAACCTGAGGCAAAAAACTCGTCCACTCTCCAGCATATTCCAGTGCTTTTACCCATCCTCCTAACCTGGCAGCTTGATGTGTTTTGCCTGTGATTGTCAGTGAGATGTGATATCTAGCAGAGGCCCTTGTACTCCACAGACCTGCTTAGACACCTTGATGGAGTTTTAGCATCTGAACCTCAAATATATACCCAATGATCTAGGAAGGCAGATGCACTTTCTAATCCTGTGGCTCACATTCTACTGGCAGTGTCTGGCTTACCTCATTAAAGAGGATTTCCCATTGAACTCAGACTAGTAATGCAATCAGGATTAAAGGTTTGGCCTTAACAATTCATCAGTCAGCCATTTGACCAAAAATATAGTCTTTCATTTCTGATCCCATGCAGACTTGTTACCTATGTGGGCTTTTCCTTTACTTTGGCATTTTTCCCTTGAATTACTTCTCTGTCCACTGTAACACAGACCAACGAGGAGTCAGACTTCGCCCAGAGCTCCTACAGGATTTAGACAGTAGAGGGTGCAATGTGAGCAATAAATTTTTCTTCTAAACATTGTCGTTTGCTCACAGTCAGCTTTCTGACTCACCGACTAAAATGAGTCCACAGTCAACACCTGAGCAATGGCACCGTGAAGATAGTTTGTGGCCAGCTCGTGAGGCTGATAGAATAACTAAATGGCCAGGTTTCAGCAGTGTATAATATAATAAATTGTATATCCTTTCTATCTCTTAGCATAGTCCTTACCATATAACCTCTGGATGCTAATGTGGATAATCTAGATAGAATGTGTAGCCTGGTCTTCTTCTCATCTTTCCAAATCCTGAACTGTTCCAATATTCATATGCTGATTAAAATTCTGGCTGTGGATCAAGATCATGAATCGACCTGTTCTTTGTTTTGTTAAAGAAGGATCATGAATTATTCATACCCTGGCAAAAGGCACAATGAAATAATTAGGCATTAACTGTGCACTGTAAGTCAATCATGAAAGGAGCAACTTCCAAACTGAGACTATGTTTTATAAAGATTTGTATCCATATAGATCATAAATATCCAGCAGTTAGTTTGCTGGGTTTCTGAAATCCAAACAATGCTCATCTTTTTGGCAACTTGTGATGAGCTGAAGAATGTGAAGACAAGCAGTAATTATCCCTGTTCTGCACCTTTTCATCTTAATATAGGTCCTTGGGTTAGAGAGGATCAGATTTAGACTGTCTGACAAAATCATACTCCAATCTGGCAAATAAAAATAACAAAAGAAGTAAATTACAATTTTGTGATTAGTTGGTATAAACACATGGCATGGCAGAGCAAGGCAAGAGTTAAACTTTCAATATGTGTAATAGGCATCATTAATTAATCTGTTAGGCATCTTTCAGACCAGGTCTATGAAGGCACCCAATATAGAGTGGTTCCTTTCAGCTAACAGAATTAGTGCAGTGTGACAATACTTGGTTTTTAGGTTTTTTTTTTCCTTTGGTAGAGGAATGGGAAAAGATACAGTTTAATGAACATTTACATAGGCGTTTGAGGGAATATATTTTTAAGTTGCTGGTCCCGTGGGCCTCAATATCTTCAACCAGCATTTTGGTTGTTTAGAGGTGATAACTGCTCTCTGGCCTCCATCATTATTAAATAAAAGATGGATCACAAAAAAAAATGTAAAAAGCCCACAATGAACCCAAACCACATCTCATTCTAGAACTTCATGTTCACTAAATAGCTTTATGTAAAGTGGAGTAGTTATGACTGTTGTAATACAGTTTCCTTGGGATACAAACACCAACCCATGCAAGGAAATGGGCAGCGGGCTGAATCAAAGATGTTAACCCATTCTAAATGCCTTAGAGTAGATAATATAAGCATTTGTGTTTGCTTTTAGCACATATCCAACTTACCAGACTTTAATATACACGATGACCTGTTAAAGACACTCATTAAACATACCCAAACCCAAGACATCCACACATACACCACCAGATATCATTAGAGTGAAATCACAGACTGAAGCTTTCTTGTCACAGTGCAACTACTTTGAAAAATCCAATGTTAGTCTGGACAAACTGGACACACACCATTCACAGTTATGTATAGTTAGTGAATGATTGGAAAGGAAGGATGAAAACACCTCTTTGGGGGAGAAATTTGAACCATCTCCAATGTAAACATGAAAGCACAAAAAAATAAGTGCAGACTTGATGTTATTATAACAACACAGTTGCGTGCTAATGTTAGGAAACGTATCTTATAAACTTATGAACCTACATGCTCTTGGAAGAGTGCTGTTTATACCACAAAAACTGCCTCAGGGTATAAATAAGGTCATACATGTGCTTCATTTGGAAAAAAAGTACAATTGTGCTAAAAGGACATGAGAAGGGAAAGCTGTTCACCTTAAGCTGTATTGAAAATGAGGAACTCCTACTGATAAATTCACAATGGAGTCTGAAAACACATCCTTTTAAACAGGAAAAGGAAGCTATTGTAGGCTACCACAGACACTGGGGGAAAATGTGCAATCAGAGGATCAACATGAGCGTGTTATTCCTTGGTACTGGAATCCAAAGCTGGATTAAATCTGGAAGGTGTGATGGAACAGAGATTGCTTAGAGTTATCCTGCTTTTGCAATCAGACACAGTTTTTACAGATAATTCTACAATGCCATGTCTGCTCTCACTCCATTTGTACTACTTAGCTAGAATTCAGTCTTGATTAATAGTGGCAATAAGTATCAAGCAGACTCTGTCATTTGTTCAGGACTTTCCAGAAATACTGCTGACTAGATTTTTTTTGCCAGAGGTGTAATCAACAGCAAAGCCTTTCCATTGTATATAAATTCCATTTCTAGTGCCATAAGTACAGACCGAAAGATCAATATTGTCTCAGAAAATGAAGCTACATGGCATACTGGCAACATTAGGGCATTCCTAAAATCTTTGAAATGCCTTGCTTTTGTTTCAGTCACAAGAATCACAGCATTCATCAGCACTGATTTTTCAGAGGGCCATTTAAAAACTATAAACAACTTCACTTGACTGAATGTTAAGACACTGTTGTAGGTTGTTTACAAGGCATATAATGATCAATCCCTAAATATGTCAATCAAAATCTTATGACCTTATGTCTGTAGCAGCTGTAAGAGCCTTTATATAAGTATCTGAGGCATTTTCATTTTGAGATTAGTGTATATATTTGTGTTTTGACTTAAGGTTGGAAGATCTGGCCAAATTTGCCTCATGGTCTTCTCTACCACCTAACAGATTTGCAGTGGTTTATGGCATGACTGACTTTGCCCTTCCTTAGCCCTCACCTCTGAATCCTGGGGAAAGGGATTGTGACTCGTACCTTCCAATCAGTTCTTCAGGAAGAGATGATGACAGGTCTCTGCCGTTGTTGTTGCATGATTGGTTTAGTGGTATCCCCCTTCCAGAGAAAACAGTGTTTGCAAGAGGAGCATAACTGCAAAGACCCAAGCAGACCGCCAGCTGTTCTGGCATGGGTCTAATATTGATCTCTTCTAGGTAAGAAAGATGTGTTAGATTCTGCTGTGCTCCACTGCCACCCCCAAACCCTCCTGCATGGCCAGGGTGCTCTGTGCCAGTGGCGGTGGTGCCAGAGCAAGGGCCACCATAAATCCTCAAATACACATCTCCCAAATGCAATACTGACACAAGCTCCTTGGGAAGCAGTTTCAGGCTAGACTGCTGAGTCTTGCTTTGCTCATGTGCATAAGAACTGATGCTGTCAGGTCCATAATGATACGTGGTAAGGAATGGTGGTGTTTGTATTTGATGTCAATCCACCTCTGAACTAATTGTCAGTGGATTGCACATGGTCTTGTTTCTCTGAGGCAGTCCTGGTCCTGGGCACTGCTGGCCTGTGAACCACAGGAAACAAAAGCAGATTTTAGAAAACAGGAAACCTGTCCACAAGTCTGGCCCCATCTGAGGCATACTCTGGTCCCAGTATAGGAGTGCCCAAGTCAGGGGCTCTCTAACTTCTCCTCCCCCCTGCTCTGGGGAGATGCTCCTGGCATGGACATCCCATCAGCCCATGCAAAAGCAGCTGCCTGTGTCCCCCTGCTCACAGGAGCCCCTAAATGCCCATATATGCAAATGTGTGTGTATACACACTCCCTACAAATGCTCACTGGAAGGAAAGACAAAGCAGATGAAATAGTGGTAGCTGTCTGGTTTCATTTCTGATTGTTTGCCAGCATTGTGGGCTGTGTCCAGCAAGTGTTTTGTGTATGGCATTCTCTGGAATGAATTCTCATTTGTACTGGAGTCACTGAGCATTGGCCATGCCTTTGGAAATTCACACACCTGTAAAAGACTTTCCTGGAAGAAGAGAAGAATTTGTCATATAGTAGTGGCTAGAACTGTGCCTGGGCTTCATTGGTATTTGTTCTTTGGCAAGTTTTACATATCAAATAAATAGCTTTTGTTTCTCAATGACATGAATTATTGAGGGGATCACATACATCTTTACAACTAATGCAGAAAAGGAAGAAATAATATTTGGTGGATGTTAACCACAAATGTGTTGGTTGTGTTTACACGAAACTGTTATAAATGACCAGGAGGGCAGGCTGAATGCAAAGTCCTCTGCCTAACTGGGAACAGAAGTAACAATTGCTCCTTTCTCCCCACCCCTTGCATCTTGACATCTCAGCCAGCTCCATGGGCAACTCTACTGTTTCTAATCTTAGAAAATTGATTTTTACCATCACTGTTTCTTGTAGTGGTGAGGAAAATGCCTTAATGCACCATGATCACTGTTTCTGTGTTTGTAATGGTACTTTCCTGAATCCTCATCTTGTGTAGAGACCCTTCTCATGCTGAATGCCCCACAAACATGGTTCAGGATACATTCCAGGACTCAGAGGGCCAACATCTGAGAAATATTGGCTGCATTTGTACAACACTTGAGCTGTCACATTCAGAAATACTGTAAACAATCTTGCGTCCTCAGACAGAGGACTCTGTCTCACTTAGTGCAAATCCACAGCTTGGGGTCTGACTCCCTGTGATGTTAGTGAACGCGAAAAACGAGCCAGGAGCCAGGTCCTGAGTAGAAGTGTATTATGTCACAGGAGTTTTTGTGTAAAAGGTGGGTGAGAGCTGCTGCCACCGGGCTATGAGCTGTGGGGCTGGTCGACAGCTCTCCCTCCTGCCTCGCTCAGTGCACCTCAAGGCTGGCATAGGACCTCTGTGGAGTCATGTTGCTGGGGGCAGACACATTAATCTTAGTCATGACTTTCATTTTGCGCATCTTTGTTGTGGTTTAGGAACGGTGCTCCCCAATTTAGTGCTCCCACTGAGACTCTCCAAATCATGTGCCACTCGCTTGTTCCCCCTTCCCTCTCCCCTTTTGCTTGGGGTGGGATGGCGGGGAGAACTGGAGGCAGAAAAAGTAAAGATCAAGGGTTGAGATAGAAACACAACTTACTGGAAACAGCAGTGAGATAAGAGAATGAACAGCGAGAACAAGAATGCTAATGACAGAGGGTACAAGAAAGGCAAACGATTCACATGGAACCCCCTTGGCTGAAGACAAAACCCAACTGCTCTCTCCACCACGCTACACCACGCTAGACCTGGAAGGGACCCCTTCACCCACCCCCCGAAAAGATGTGAAGTGGTATAGAATAACATCCAGGTGCTATCCATGTCCCTTCCCGTCTACTGCAAAATCCAACCCTGCCCTGGCTGGAACCGGGACAATCTTGAACAGAAGGAAATATGAGACAGAAAAATATGCTAGCTTGTCATATGAAAATAATAGTAGGGAAAAGCCATGTGCAGGATTTGGAATATTTTATATCAGCTTCAAAATTACAATGAGAGCCTGGAAACTATTTGTATGCTTTCTGTGACAGAAATATAGTTCAAACAATTCAAAGGAGCCTTTTTTGGCAGAGGAACATTGATCTATTGAAATAAAAATCTTACCAATTTATTTGTTAGCTAGAGGTAAAATGAATGTTGGAGTTGTTCTAAACTGTTACCAGTTTCCCAGTAAGAGAAATCATTGCCATGTATATTCAAATTTAAGTAGCTAGACAGAATTTTCAGGAAAAGTTCATGTATGATGGGAGATTGGCTTTAGATAATTTGGAAGAAAATACAGATTTAGATCTGTAACCACTAGTACCTATTCCAACCATCAAGCAGTTGAAACATATTATCAAAATAATAAAGTTCCTCATAGAAAAAATTCCTGAATTACACTGTGATATGAGATGGGAACAGCAAAACCAGAGAACAACAGTAATAAACCATGAACTATTACCTGCTGACAATTTTTTAGGACAAAGCTAAAGGTAAGAATTACAATATAAGTTTCTAACATTCTAAAAACTTCTATTGTAATTGCTGGGAAAATGCAATTATACAGAAAAAGTTGTATGAAAATCCAACATGTGATCCTGGAGCTGCCACAGTTTCGTGTAAATTGGGCCCTGCCTGGCCATGATAGAAAATATTGCTCTCAGACGGGGCACATCTGATCGGCTTTGTGGTTTAATGGAGTTGAGACAGTTCTTCATGCCATGACATCTCCAGAGGTGGAGGTATAGCTGGAAGAAAAGAGATGGTAATGGAAATAAGGATGCTGATGACTTCATCTGAGACTATCTCTGGCAGGTGACAATCTTGACAGGCTAAACGGGAACTGGAAGATCAGGAAGGGGGAGCTGAGGGAGGTCTTACTGCCTGACAATGTCCTGCTGATTTGGGGGAAACCTGCAGGGTTTTCTGATGGTATAGTATACCCCAGAGATCAATCAGACACTTCATAACATTCTATATTGCTCTATGTTCCTCAGTATTACTCTGTATCATTAAACACACCTTCTGCACTATGTTGATGTTGACAGAAATTGTTGCTAATCTGGATGGTAGGAAGGAAGTTGTGGGTAGGATGTGTCACAAGAGAGAGCTAGAAGAGTCTGTTGCTATGTAGTGCAGGGCAGAGGGATAAAATTAAAGAGCACAGATCAGTTTGTCCTGTGCCATCCTGTGAAAGAGACCCTGACAGGCTCTTTGACACTGCGTAGCTATTGAACAACACAAGAAGAACTTTGTTTTCAGATCTTTTTAAAGCTTCAGCGCACTGTTGTTGCTATATAATCATCGAGCTGCTGAGGCTGCAGATGCCTGCGTAACAACCCTGCAGCTTGTCCTGGAGGTCACAGGGTCAATTCCACTCTTGTTCCTATTTAGTGCCCCCCACATCACATGCGTAACTGGAGACTGTGTGCTCAGAGAGTGGGATCCCATCCTCGAAATTAGACGCTTTGTTGGGAATGGTTTTGTGCTGGGACAGGCTGTGGCTGGATAAGTTTACTCTACAATCACTTACTGCTGTATGAATGGCCCTACTGATAAAGCTTTTGTGTTTATGTGCTTGCTAACTTCAAAGAACACTATTGCCTATATTAATTCAGATCAGATTTCAGGAGCTGCACTGAAATCCAGGAAGAGCCAGATGGCTGGCTGTTTGAAGAAGAACTTTCATGTTTAGCTTTTAAAAATGGAAAAAACCAACAACCCCAACACCTTAAAAACATCAACTTATAGAAATTTTAGATTGACATTTTTGTTTTAACCACTGCTTTCTTTTTGCTTCCTGCTCCCTTCTTAACTGTCAATTCATACTCCTGAAACTCGTCTCAGCCTGAAATGAAAATCCTTGAAGCATTCTGTTTTTTATTTCCTATATATCATATTTCCTCAGCATCGTCCTTGGATGGTACTATTTGTGGTTCAGTGAGGACAGAACTATCCTCTAAATGCTGGCAGAAACCCCCCAAACAACCAATCTTGTCTGGCAGCTTTACTTAGTAGGCTAAATCACACAAGCTGAATAGGCAATGGTACACTGCTGCTGTGTGTGTAGGTCCCACGAGCAGGACTGACAGCCCCACCAGCTCTATCACCAGCGCCCAGAGACTCCCTCTCATCTCTCTCCTGACTTTCATCCCTTCCCTGCCACCCCTCAAGCCTTCTGAAGCTCATGTTTAAGAGCACGGGGGAAGGCACACTGTACTTGGATTTTCATTTGCAGAAAACGCTTACCAGGGTACCTCTTAATTTGAGAACCTAATAAAATAAGCTTAGGCGGTAAAGAAATCTGGAACAGGCAGCAGTGGAGTGAGGAACTGAAAGGAAAGATATTAGTCACTTGACTGCTGCTTGGATGAGACAATGGTGTGGTAATGAGTGTCAGGAGTGTACATTTTATGGAAAGGGCAGTGTTTGGTATTTGGGCTTCTGTGGAAATATAAAAATAGAAGGGAATCATAATAGGATTCTACAGAAACTTCAAAAGATTACAATAGAAATGACATATACCTACAGTATGTTGTTTCATTTAAAATAATTATATAGATAGCTATAGCTAGATTACAGAAAGAAACCCACTTTGACTCTATATCTAGTAAAAAAAAATCTTCTGGTTATTTCCAGAGGATCAAGAAAGCAAACGTTGGAGATGGTAAAAAGGTGATCCTGTGGTGGTTCCTGACTAGAGGTAAGATTTTTAGTATTTTTACAGGTATCTACCTACAGTGTTTAATAGTTCCCAATAAGTAATGGAGCAGATTCTGTTCTTTTTTGTTCATGAAATTCACCAAAGGAAGATGCTGATTTCCCTCATCACCCCCAAAACTCATTTTGAGATCTTTTTATCAGTTCCTATACACATAAAATACACACTGTGCTAGAAAAATAAGGCCATTCTTCATAGGTTGTTGTAATACTAAAGTTCAGCAATGACTGTGAGATAAAGAGATATGACAGAGGGCCTGAAATGTACTTTGCTGCTGCCAAATACACCTCATCTCATGTAAATTGCCAGTTTCTGTCAATAGTGGGGATTGCTATGTCTTTTCCCTGGAGAAGCTTTAGTGGAGCTACTTTATCTTTTGATGTACTTAGATCTGAGTGTATCTCCAGCTGGAGAAAGAACCAAACAAACATTCCAAAGAATATGTTCAGACTTGTGCATTTAAAAATCAAAAACATATGCAAAGCTTTGGATAAAACATATCGGTTTTGCAATATGGTGTAATTTTGTTCACATTTGTACTTCAAAAGCCTGTAATGGGGAAATCCTGACTCCGCTGCTGATGAAGTTTCTAGTAAATCAATCTTGAATACATCCTGCAGTGCTCAGTTACAAGGAATGGACTCTGTGCTGCTTGGCCAGCCTGTTGATATTTGTGTTGCCGTGAAATTGCAGAGTCAGCAACGTGCCGCGGCTGCCGACCACAAGTTCTGAACTACTGTAATGGCCTTGCTCCACAAACACACTCGCTATTTTTGACCCAAAGGCAACTTACCAACCAGCCTGTACGCTCTTTGGTTGACATTCCCAGAAGTTATCATGTATTTGGAGAGTTGCTTAATGTATAGCTAGTAGGTATTTTTGAACAGAACTGAACATTTTGTAACACTTCTGTTGACTTTTTTAACCCGTAAGTGAATCATGGAAAATAACATCTGCTCCTTGCTGTGGGGTTAGAAATGTGATCTTTGTTTTGGATGTTTATGTGGGGCACTCTGATAGGAATCTCTTTAAGCTGTACCAAATCAAAACAGAGCTTGGCCCATGGCACATAGTCCTGTGATTTACAGGCTGAAACACGTTTCAGTTCCAACCTCCCTAGTAACTCAGGCTTTCAGCTGGAAATACAATCTCTGTATCTCTGAAGTTGGGAGAACTTACTAATCAGAGTACTTTTCCCCTAGGTGATGTCTCCTTGGGAAAGAAATAAAATAGGAGCAGGGAGAGACTGGAGTCGCATTGTAGATAATTAGGTGCCCACAAAACCCCTCGATCTCTTTCCTCCTCAGCAAAATAGCTGGGATAAGAAAATAAGATGGAAATACTTGAGATGTTTTCCCACAAAAAGGAAATTTAATAAACTAAAGGCAAAGGTCACAAATGGAAGCAAAGGAAAAGATTTATTCTCTACTTCCCACTTTTTGGGAAGCAGGACTTCAGTACACATAGTATTAATGAATGCCCTCCCCCTCATCTCCTGCTTTTCCCTCAGCTTTTATTGCTGAGCAGCTGCCATATGGAATATTCCTTCACTTGGCTTGGGTCACCTGTCCTGGCTGTGTTTGCTTCCAAAATCTTGATCACTTCCAGCCTACTGGTAAGAGGGGAATGTTGGAGAGACAGCCTTGGTGCTGTGCCACTGAGTTATCAACCCATTTGTAATATCAACAAACAGCACAGCACTATGAGGGCTGCCCTGGGGAAAGTTAAATCCATCCCAGCCAGTTCAATAGGCTACAGCTCAAGCATTCTTATCAGAGTACCCTGCCTGCTGCTTTATCAGAGCTCTTCCCTTGGTATCTAGGATCTTGCTGTTGCCTGAACACAGCCCATAAATACTTCTTTTCAAAGTGTACCTTAGCCTTCCTGTGGTACATCCTAGGAGCTTAAGTATGTATAAGCTAAACATGCTGAGTGCCAAAAATCAGCCAGCTCAGATATAGAATAGGTCAGTGGGAGAGCAGATAATTTTTTGTTGTGAGAAAGGTGTTTGCAACTCCTCTCACCTCTCAGATAATAATTCTGCGATGCTTTTGTGCCTACTTTTGAAAATAATTGAGTACCTTTAGAGCAATAACTTTGTCTGGAAAAACTCAACCTCATGTGCAGCTGTTATAGATACAAGCACCTGAAAACAAGAGATTGTAAAAGAAAGCAGGTTTGCAGCCTCACAGTGGGTTTTTTTTCCTACTCAAGCTATGATTGCCATGAGATCCACCTGGTGTGGAAACATACAGTGCCATGTTCACAGCTGAGCTTAAACTAGGACAGGTTATACCCTTTCTGTCTGCCTAAACACCACAGAGTGAGCTGCAGGACCACAGGCTCTTGGCTGGTGAGCAGACAGATCATGACTGAAGCAAGCATGTGCACTAATTCACTGCAGTTGAAGGCCCAACCTTCCCAGTTTACAGGATTTCTCCACGTTCTCACATGTTTATCAGCACACAGCTGAACCTTTTCATCATGAGGCAGGGAAAGGAAGGTGGAAGGTCAGCTGAAGGCAGTGCCATCAGAACCAGCGATTTCTCTTAGGAGAGGGCAGTCCTAGCTAGAGGATTTCCTACTTTCTGGTCTTTGTACGTGCTAAATGTTGTAAATGAAAGAGAGAGGAGGAAGCAGTCTGGACAGTATCTGTGGGCTGCTGGGCAGTATTTTTACTCAGAAGATGACTTCTGGAAGTTTCTGCATGCCTGTTGAGCATCAAGGGATTTGAGGTATCAAAAAATCTCAGTTCCAGCTGTATTTCTTAAGTTTTGTAATTAATCAGAATCTATCAAAATTAAAAGAACACGAAACTGCAACAGAGGTGTACAGTGGAAGAAAACAAGAAACAAAGAACAGACATGCTTATTGCAAAGTGAGAACCATGTTGCTTTAATGGCTTTTCACTGAAAATATGCAGACATGAGTGATTCCACAAACTCTGAATATTACCCAAGTGGAATGCTCGGATGTTACAAGAACACATAAAAGGCTGTTGAGCCACAGAGAACCTGCCTCCCATCATTAAATAACACAGCTGGCTTATGTTCACACTAATGCTTTCCTGGGGAATTTTCTCTCTGCATCACTTGAAGCCCTCACCATCCTGTGTTGACCTTTTCCATTTTGTGCTTGGTCTGTGTTTTCAGTGGAACTGAACTTAATGTGCCTGCTCTGTTTTGGTTACACCTAGAGGTGGGCACAACCAGTTTTGGATTCACCACATTTTAAATTAAACATTTTTCTGTCCTCTGTGAAAACCCCAGCCCCCCTGACCATGGAAATTTTTTTTTCTCTGTGTGTGTGAGCTTCCACCCACTGCTCTACTTCCTGCTTTCAACCAAAGCATCGAGGGGAAGACAGCAAAAGGAGAAGGCAAATGCAAAGCAGTAATTTCATAACAGGGGCCCACAGGCATGAAAAGCAGAACCTTCACTGGCTTACATCTTGACCTTGAAATGTTGAATGTTTCTTTCTTATTTCAAAGGCTGGATTTCTTTATTTTTCTTCCTTTTCCGCAGTAAAACACCCCACTTCATCTGGACTCTGTGGTGAAAAGCCAAAACTGTAGTCAGTATTCTAAACTTTGCACAACTCTGTGGATCATGGCAGCAACCATCACCGCAATTAAGTTCAATTAAAGAAACATGATTCTAATTAGAGAAATTACTTGTATTGTAGTGGGGTAAAACTGGGAACAGAGCCCTTACAAACAGTGCTACAAGCCTTCATCAACAAGTCAGAGTGATGAGCAATTTCATCTATGAGAACACTATGCAATGACTCTTGATGTGTTCTCATACACCAATATGCAAATATTCATCAGGAACTAATGAAGTTCAAGAACAATCCAATAGTGTCCAGGAAAATTACACCTGACTCCTAATGGGACTTGATGAGAGAGCTCAGGGTTTTTAACATAGAACCCTGGATTTTAGCAAATGTTCCTTGTTCATTTTTGGGAACCATGACCAGTCATACTTTTTCTAAAGATCCACCCATCATCTAACCAAAAAACCAGGAAATTCCTATCTGCTGTCAAGGAGTCTGCAAGTTGCACAGTATTTGCCTTTTCATTTCTTTTCAGTATCTGACAAAGTAAGTGGTGGAAATGTTTATTACAAATATAGTAGAGTGCATCTTTGTCAATATTACTGTAACATCAGAAGATATTCATTTTAGATCTGTTCCTGGGAATTCTACTCAGCACTTGATTTGCATCTTTACCCTCTTTCCCTACAAATTACATGTCTGTGCTGAATACTCACAGTTCAACCACTAGAACAAAGAGATGAGAACTAAATCAGTTTTTGGTGATGCTGAAAACCTCTCTTTTGCAGTGCTTTCCAATAGCTCCTTCTAAAGTTTTTCAGCAGCTGTGCAGAATGTTTCAATGGTTCCTTCTGAAGGGCAGGTGAGCTCCTCTTGGCATGTGCTGAATATAGAAATGGTAAGGATGGTTTTCCGGTGGAAGGCTCTCACCTGGCTGAGAATAGCTCATGCTTGTGGACAACATATAATTTAGTGTGGGAAGTCTTAAAGTAGATACTTGTCTCTCACACAAAAGCCATATCTCTTCACTTGCTTTACAAATTACTTACTATGGCTTTGCTGCTCTGTACATGTACAGAAAAAAAAAAAAGTCACTGAATTTAGGTATTGTATTGGTAAGTCTTGCAGATAAACATTCCTGCTGACTTGAATAGGATCTTATCTTTAAAAGAAACACAGATGCCAGATTAATCATAAATAAATCTTGTGGTTATCCTGGAAAATGGATGCTTCCACTGTTTTCTCAGAAAACCCCAGACTGATGAAACTACCTTCCTGGTGGCTTAAAGGAACTTTTAAAAATATGTTTTATACTTATGTGAATTGAGCCTTTGTATGGGAGTTCTCTCTAGGATACAGAACTCCTGGCTTTCAGCAGCCAGCAGAGAATTTTATTTTTCTTCTAATTTACTTTCACTACTTTTTCATGGTAACTGAGTTAGACCAAATTCATTTGAAAAAACAAGTCAAAGTAAGGATACAAAAGGTCATATAATCCCTTGTCTGCACTTTCAGTCATACTGATTTGTGTTATTGATAAATTTGATAGACATTAAAAAAATCAAAACAAAAGTCTGCTCTCTGTCTTCTGAGTTTAGTTCAAAGTTGTTTTCCACTTGATACTGGAGCTGAGGTCTTCCATTTGCTGAGTGTCCCAGGCACTGTTAAATGTAATCCTTCTCTTACTTTTAGGAGGAGTAAACATTTAACACATCCCTACAAAGAGCAGTGACCATGGGAGGGAGGAAGGAGAAGAGCACATGTGATAGCTTGACTCCTAGGGCTGTATTCCAGTAGTAAAAAATATAGGTTCACATCCTCTGTTTGCCTGGGTGTCAGGAAATGTTCTACTCCTCAGCTATGTAACTCTGCCTCACACTTCTATCTAGACCAAAATCCTGGGATACATTGCTTCCAGCTTCATGCCTTACACTAAAATTTGTTTTCCCTCTCTGGATGATATTTTAATAGTCTGTGTTTTCTCAGGTATTAACAATAGTGAGTTATTGACAATGAAAGAGTTTGATTGCTGTGTCTCTCCTTGCCGGTTTTTAAAAATGTGATTCAACTCAGAATCAAAAATTTGCTGTCTAGGAGAAAAGGCCTGCATGTGTAGTAGGTGTATAGCCTTCCTCTACAGCCAATAGAAATTGCCTTAATGTAGCTAGAAAAGTCTAGAAAGTGATTGTTCACAATCTGATGTAGATATAAGGCTCATTTGGGATGTTTGCCCATAGTTTTGGAGTTTCTGAAAATGTAGCAGGGAAACCCACACAGCCTTCAGCTCCAGATCTAGAATGTTATAGTCTCACATAGCAGCACTGAGACCCCCTGGCTTGTGTCCTGAGTAGCTCTTTAGCTTTAGGGGTTCTGCTGCCTGCAAACTTGATCAAGTTGCCTGCACACACAAGCACCTAAAACATTGGAGGTGGCCTGGGATAACCCCATGAGGCTTCAGACAGCGATGCATCTCCTGCAGAATCTGTGCCATATCTGCACATCTGCCATACATTGTGTGGGTGCCTTGGATGTCCTAGGACACGTGTGAGCCACGGAAATGAGCACCTGCCTTGACGATTATGATTCTCCTAGAGGATCAGCAGATGCCAGTAGACTTAAATACTGGGGTCTAAATGCCAGACTGGGCTTTTGGAGCCCATCTCATTATATTTGAAGTGAGCCATTTCAGTGGATACCAGACTCATTAGTTTATCACAATTATCCATGGCCTTGTGTCATTGACATCCAGACTAAGTGGAGTTCACAATTGAATATGGCTGAAACTGCAAATACTGCCTGTGCACAAGAGAATGGCAGGGATTGGAGTGCAGATTCCTTTATGTAGGACTGGAGTGCTTTCTTCATTTCTCGTGTTCCTTCCTCTTTGCTGCAGAAGAACTTTGCTGAACTTGCAGTTTTTATTTGTGCTGGACAAATCAGCCTAATTCTTTGCATCATAAACAAGAGGCTTGCCATCCTTGAACCCAACTAAATGCCAAAGACACAGTGCATCTACTCTCCTTTGAAAAAAAACTTAGGTACAGTAGCTTGGATTTAGTTTATTCCTCTTAAAATTTCTTTGTATGGCATTTCTTAGCAGTATTTGAAAACACAATTGTATATATGTATTTCTCCACCAAAAACTTTAAAGAACAAGACAGAAAATGTCTAAAATCTTCTTTTAAATATGCTATAAGATTTGTGTGTTTTAAAGCACCCAGATTTATGAGTTACAGTAGCCTTTACAAGGAAATACTACTTGACTGTCTTATTTGTCCACTAGACTCTACTGACTTTTATCTATATGTACGTATGGTTTAGAGGTAAATCAGGATTCCCTGATCCAAATTCTCTCTTTCATGACCTTTTCATCGTGTTTCTTCTCTGTACTGAGAAAGAATTTACATTTTTAAGAACATTGTTCTGGCCAATGAAATTGCTTTTACATATGTGTGTGTTAGGAGTACAATACAGTATCTTCTGTTGTCAAACAAGATATTTCCAAAGTAATCATAATATGCTAATATGGACATGATGAAGAAAGATTTTAAATATGGTTGTTAGGTGGAACTGCTTGTTAGGAAGAACACAGAAGTGCTTGTATGTATGCATTGCTTTAAAAAAAGAATAAAAAGAGGAAGGGTTAATGACTTTATGTTGTGTTCTGAAGTCAAATGTTACATTAGTGGGGCAATTGTACATGAGTTTGTGAACTAAACTCCTTAAAAACTGTGAGCTAGATTGTTAAAACAGCTCAGCAACATATATTAAAAGAAGCAATACAGGCAAAGCTCCTGATAATAAACTGCTAGAAAGTTTTCTACTTTGCACTGTTAAGAAATTTAATGAATTAGCTTTTCTCTGCTAAAAGCCATTGTTTTGGCATATATTTAGTAGTCTGTGTTAGAGTGCTCTAAGATAAATTTTAAAAAATCCCCTATAAAATAGGCAGAAATATTTGGTTTGTCCTGCTTATTTTTAATTCCTAAAAATGGTGTAGCTCTTCTTAGAAGTAACATTTAATTGCTGAGAGTGTTTTGTGGTCGTGGTTTTCTCCCCAGTTTTCTCACCTATTGAGTAATGAACTCTTGTGCAGAGGTCAGAAAGTTATCCTCCTGGAGCTGGAGGTATTTGCCTTAGTCTAAGTTTCTAGAGTTTATTTGTGAGAAAGCAGACCAAGAAAACAGGGAAATGAGCTATGTTCCATGCTATACGTTGTGCCAAGCTGTCCTTTGATACTCACTCTATCTTCCTCATAGCTGCTGCTTCTTAGCAATCCACCACCTTTCCAGATCACAGTCACAGAACCAGAGAATTACAGAGTAGTCTGGGTTGGAAGGGACCTTAAAGATGATCTCATTCCAACTCCCCTGCTGTGGACAGGGACATCTTCCACTAGAACTGGTTGTTCAGAGCCCCATCCAACCCGGCCTTGAACACTTCCAGAGACACATTACTTCCCTAGGAAACCTGTTCCACTGTCTCA
Organism: Nicator chloris; assembly: GCA_013400495.1. Taxonomy (NCBI): domain Eukaryota; kingdom Metazoa; phylum Chordata; class Aves; order Passeriformes; family Pycnonotidae; genus Nicator; species Nicator chloris. Next base: position 118,142 of record WAAE01013492.1, read on the forward strand.
CCACCCTCACAGTAAAGAATTTCTTCCCTATATCTAATCTAAACCTGCCCTCTTTCAGTTAGAAGCCATTTCCCCTTGTCCTGTCTCTATATGCCCTTGTGAAAAGTCCCTTTCCAGCACATTTGTAGGCCCATTTTAGGTACTGAAAGGTGGCTATAAAGTCTCCCTGGTGCCTTCTCTTCTATAGGTTGAACAATCCCAATCCTCTCAGCCTGTTTTCACAGGAGAGCTGCTCCACCCCTCAATCATCTTCATGGTCCTCCTTGATTTATAATGGGATAATAATTAAAGGTTGGCAAGCTGATTTTAGGTCAATAGTAAAAGACTACAATGAACATCCTTTGCTTCTTGTTCTCACACTCCATGGCACTCAACACAGAGATCAGCCCTGGCTTCCCTGAGGTGTTGACAGAGTTGGAAAGTATTGAGGAGGAGCAGAGCACCACTGTTGATTGTCTAGCTGCTGTCATACTTCACCACTGATACTTCAGCATAGGAACACCATAAGCTTTGTCATTGTGTATTAAATGCCCAGAGCAAATAAACCAATTGTGAGACTTTTGCTGGCCTCACTCTGTGAGCTGCCCTCCCTTTGAATGATCTCTTCATCATTTGTGAAGTGCAAACAGCCTGTGCTTGATGTTGTAAGTGGGTGAGGTACAGGAACTGAGGCAGCAGTTCTACCAGGAAGTCCCAGACTTTGCTCTTTTATTTAATCTATGACTCAGAACACCAGACATTAAGGTTAAGCAAGGCAGAAGAGCAACTTTCCAGACATGTTTCCCCTTCAAGGCGATTGTCATGCTAAATGTCATTCCCTTCTTTTTGATGGGGACAGAATTTTTTAGCGGGGCCAGTAGGTATGGGACAAGGAGTAATGGTTTTAAACCAAAAGCAGGTATATTAAGAGTAGACATAGGAAAGAATTTCTTATCCAGGTGAAACACTGGAATAGGTTGCTAAGAGAAGTTGTGGTTGCCTCATCCCTGGAAGTGTTCAAGGCCAAGTTGGATGGGGCTTTGAGCAATCTGGTTTAGTTGAAGATGTCCTTGCTCATTGTGGGGGGGTTGGATGAGGTGACTTTAGAGGTCCCTTCCAGCCCAAACTACTCTATGACTCTGATTCTTAGGCCTGAGCCAGGCTGTGAGAGAGCCATGCCCAGTCATGGAAGGGCAGAACATCTCAAGCTGGGAGGAAAGACCCGGGATTGATCTGACTGGAAAGACTTGTGTTTTTGTTTTTTTTTCTCCTTAGACAGATATTGGCTTCTCGACTTTTTAACTCTGTCCCCACCATCTTCCCAGGTGCTCTGGAGTAACAGCTCATTCACAGGCAATGACACACTCATACACAGGAATGTGTTACTACACAAGCTGTGACTGCCCCGCTGGGTATCACTCTGAGCAGTGACCGAACTGTGCCAGAGAAAATGCTGGTGAGAAAACAAGATGAACAGCTTCAGGAGGCTGACAACAAGGAGTAGAAAGCATATGGTAGAGAGTGGGAGAGACATCAGTTGTACTGACATATGTGCAGAGTTGTTGGGGGAAATAGATCTAGAATCATAATTTGGGTATCTGGAAACAGGAATTCAAGAATGATAGTGGGGAATTGAGGAAGTTGAAGACAAAAAGTTATATGACTATGAATCAGGGAGTATCAAAGGTATTTGCTGGAATAAAATGGCTTATTTTTTCAAGTCCTCTTGCTGCCTGCATCATCTGTGCTCTTATGAAGAGGAAGACAAAACTTATTATAGAGCACTGATGAAGAGGTTGACGCGTAGAACTTGTAATGCATTCTATTTCTAATAGATTTCATACCTTCACCATCACTGAAAAGATGTGAGTCATGATGACCCTTCATTTCAGACTGAAATACTGAAAATCAGGCAGAAATATTGCCTTTTAATATAGACTAAAGAATTTGTATTGAGAAGAAATTTGAGAAGGTCATATCTACGTAGGTGAGGATAGATTATTTTTTTCCACTTCAGAAATTATCTAGGATAAAAGAGAGTAGAGTGAGTTGCTGTGGAATGGAAAAAAGCAACCCAAATCCCAAACCCTAAATTGTCCTCTCTCTATTATTTCAGAAAACACTATGTTTAGGGTAGTCGGGATGGGAATGCAGACAGCTTACAGAAAGTACCAGGATGGAATAACAAAGAGCAAAAAAATCATTGCCAGTTAATGAAACTGAAGGTCTCTTCCCTGGGATGCTACTGGGTATCCATTAGACACCTACAGTGCTGGAGCATTAATGTGAAGTGTTTTCTCATGCCTCCTGGACCCTCAAATCCGTAAAGCTTAGAGGTTACTTCATTGTCTCCTGTTGTTATTTGGTTTGTCCATAAGGATTTGCAACCAGAGGGGAGAAGGGGGCTGAAAGGAATGGGGAGGTCAACTTTCTAACTTTGACAGATATTCCATTAAAAAGACAGCTAACAAACTGTCATCTTCTTCTGTTATTTAATCAGTAATGCATCTAATTATTCTCTTGACAGACTGATACTTTAATTATTTTAGTTTAAATAAAGTAGGTACATTGTGTTTTCATTCTTCTAGCCTGATTAGCAAAATAACAAAAGATCAAACCATCTTTGTTTGCCTTTTTCCAGTTTGAAACTCAGGCTGTCTGAATTGCTCTTGAATGCACAATAGTGGGCCTGGGTACTGAGAAGCTGCAAGTTTTGTTTCTTCTGTTGGCTTGGATGTATTTCTAGAAGGAATTGCCACTAATTTTAGAGGTAAACTTCTTAATAAATCAACTCTATAGTATAAATAGAGATGGGAAAAATACAAACCTTAGACTTTGCATTTTTTCTGGTTCTTGGTAACTGCTGGGTCTCCCTACTTATGCTTGGAGTTTCTTAAGGCACTCAAAGAATTACTGTGTGTAAAATGTGTTCGCGTGCCATGTATAGCAACATTCTCCAAATTTCATATTCAGATAATGTGAGGCACTGTGGTTGGTTTTATTTCAGAACAGGAAGTCAAGCTCAAGTGAGACTGATTCCAAACACTGACCAATTTTTTCCTGAGTCCAATTTTGCCTTGACCTTTCCTGACTAATGCAAAATGAGGCTAGCTATGTGGAGCAGGTTTTTTTTTCAGTGTTTATACTGTAAGAGTCATGCTGACTGAAACAGAACCGTGCTTGTTCTCTTCCAGTGAGCCACATAATAGATGCTTTGAGAGAAGCAGTGGAGGTGGTGTGGAAGGTCATTGACTCAGTTTCTGTACATGCCAAGAGGATGCAGGCAAATGGTGATGTGAATTCATGCAAGTCAAAAACACCTGATAACAAGACACAAGAGGGCAGCTTAAAAACAGGAGGAAGCAGCAAGATTCTGACACTTTCTACAGAAAGCCATAGGTATACACACAAACACACTCTACCTGCAACAGTTTTCTTTTTATTCTCTCTCTATTTTTTTTTTAAAGAAGGATTTATTTACAGCATTTTGAAATCAAATTTGATAATTTGGAGCTAAAATAAATGTATGGACCATGTTTTACAGGCTGTTTGGCTGGCCTTCTCTCCAATTTTGAATCCATTCTCCAAAATGCATAGGGCCATCTTAGTTCCTAACTCTTATGAGAACTGTTGGAGATTCTGGGACATCTCATCTGGGTGAATGATTATGTTGTCACACCTCTGATAGTGTCTAAGATCGTGAGAACAATAAGTGCTTTCAGCCTTATGTAGCTGAAGTTGCCAGTGTCTGTCTGTTTTGTCAGTGGAGGGAAGAGACAGGACACCAAAAGTAGATCCCTACTGTAGTGATCTGCTCACCTACAGGTCACAGCTACCTTTTCCAGTGTGACTGAGCTCTGGCTGCCCTAGAGAGCAGGGGCATGTACATAAGATGTACTTATTTGTCTCTACCTTCACTTTTGATCCTGCTGTGGCGGTAAAACTCAGCCACCAAAGTGAGATTTATTTTACCCAACCGCAGTCATCTAAAAATTTTTAGATCAGTCTAAGCAGGTCATACAGGCTCCAACTCTGCTACAACCAGCCTTGATTTATAGCAGGTCCCTTAGGTATTGGGATGAACGAATCATCCTATCCCCTCAGTCTCCCTATGGGAGGCAGAGGGAGCTGAGATAGCAACTTTTCACCAGATGCCTCAAATCCTGGGAGCTTGTTAGGTAAAATGAAGGTGGCTGTACTCCACTTTCCCCTTCTCTGATGTCCTCCAGTTTCTGTGGGGAGACTGCTCCCTTCGGTGCCAAACTCCTTGCTTTTGGGGAGAGCTGGTGCTGTGAGAGATTCAACGTGCCTTCAACAAGGCTGTGAGTCTGTAACAGATGCAAACCCAGTAGGACTATTCACATGCATTAGGTTACATGTATAGTGCAACGGGTATGGGATTTGTTAGTGTTAATCTGCATCTGTTTCTTTTTATTTCTGCCTGGGGGCATATTTGTACAAAGAATGACCATTTCAGCAAAGCCTATGCAGTCCCCAAATGCAAATCTGAAGTCCTGCCAAGCATCTGTGGATGGGAAGTCACTCTTGTGAATAGCATGTCCCTTCCTCTCATTGTCATTTGTATTAAATTAGTGGTATTACTGTAGTGCCTAGAGGCTGCAAATTAGGTTTAGGGCCTCATTCTGCTGGGTCCTGTACAGGCAAATCAGATCACACTGGCTCTGCCTTAGGGAGCCTACAATTTTGCAAACCTGCCACCCAAATGCAGTTACAAGACCTATTTGATTTGAAGGGAAGGGATGAGATGAAGGAATGTCAGGGCAGATTTTGTTTGCTCTTTGTAGCCTGCCGTGGAGCAAGCAACCATGTTGCACTGGTCAGAGGAAATGAGAGTGAGCAAAAGGCACAGCTGGCTGATCTCCTGTAGCACTGTCTGTACCCAGCAAAGGCCAAGCCTTCACACTGTCAGGCTGGGAGCACCTGCAAGTCCAGACACAAGGGCTGCACCATCTGTGGGGTGAAAGTCACGCCAGCCCTCTCAGGAACAGCCCTCACTTCTGCCACGGTCTGCATGTCCCTGCTGGAACCTGCTCTCTGAGCAAACAGAAGGGGACATGCTCCTACTTACACTGGTGTGATAGAAATTCACCACCTAGTCTGCTGAGGAAAAGGCATAACTTTCAATTGTACAACATATTTTAAATCGTCACATTAAATATTGTGTTAATTCAGCAGCAGTACTTTGTTATTGTTGCTACTACCAGTTTCTTTTTGAAGCAAATATCTCAGCAGGACTTGAAGACTAAAAAAAATGTTGCACTTTTTAATATTGGGAACACACTATTCAGAGAAAATTCTCTCATCTTCCAATTATTTCTAACATTTCCATCTGAGAGAATGCAGAATTTTTTTCTTTATTCCCCCCCAGGATACTCCATCATGTAATGGATGATGGCTTTTATATGATGCATTGTTTATCACAGACCACAAACAAGTCAATAAAGTAAATCGATATATCATGCCTTTTTAAAAATGTGAGATCTGAAGCCTAGATTTGAGAATGTACATGGTACATAATTTCCCTAACTTTCAAAAATCTGGTTTTCCTCATAGTAACTGCTGATAATGTTCTGCAAGTCCAAACAGAATTATTCCTTCCCTAAGATGTCTTCACCCTTTCCCCCTTTTTTGTTTGTTGGACTCCTGTTTTGTTTTGCCCTTGCATACTCACTGGACTAAGGCTGTTAACAATTTGACATTGATACTGACCTCGTAAAGTATTCACTCCAAGTTGTGCCTGGAAAGAAAACACTTCTATGTTGAAAAGATAATGTGGATTTTGCAAATAAACGTAGACAAGAGAGAACAGATAACATTTTAGGTGTACCAGCTTGGCAGCATAGCTTTGATGTGCCAAACATTTCTAGCTGTGAATGATTTCCATCACAGCTCTGCAAGGAGTGCAGCAAGGAGGCTGAACAGCATGGATTGAGTGCCAGGCTGACACAAATATTTGTTGTTGCCTTTTACCCACTCTGTGAACCTGCAATGATCCCTGTGAAATGCAAACCAACGATTTCATCCCTCCTGGTGTAAGCAGTGAGCTTGAACTTTCTCTGAACCCAGTGTGTTGAAGTCTGGAATAGTTCAAGAGGAAAGAATGAAGGACTTGATAAAGACTAAAACTGTATAGCTTTGTGTTCTGGGTAATGCACACAGCCAGATCTGAATGCTATTGCAGCATGAATGGGAAAATTTACATACCTGATCTGGTTTTTCCTGAGGTCCCTCTGGTTAAAGCTGTTGCTACCTTCCTAGTGCTACAGGCCAGATAGCAGGACATACTGAGGAATTGAACATAACACTGCCAATAAATAAGGGTAGCAAGAACCCTGATTCCTAAAGTTCTGGTATTTTTATTTCCTATCAGGTTCTGGCAAAAGCTGTGGAAAGAAGGAGTTGATACACGCCTGTGCTTGCTCCCACTGGTGACAAATGGCTATTGTGATAATGTTATCTCTGGAGGCTGACCTTAACCTGCCATATTCAGTCCATTTAACATACCTGCTGAGTTAAATGTGGTTTGAGCATTATCCCAGGACATGCCAGTTGCCTGGGACAATCTCTTGATGTCAGTGGCAGGGGGGCACTGTGTCCCAAATGTGTGTGGGAAGAACGACTGTAATGTTTATCCAGAACACACCCATTGGCAGCACCACTCAGAAACTGCTGGGAGTCTCTCTGAGGCAGAGAAAAACCTGGGTACTTTGAACTCATAAGGGAATTACCCATTCAAAGACCCCTTTCTCAAATTAAACTTTACCTTTTCTCTCTCATTGTCCCAGACTTATTTGAATACATTCTTTGATGTCAAACATTGGTCCAGAGCTGTTACCTGATAGTGACTCCCATGCCCTTTCTGCTATGAAGCTGTTAAATGTATTACCATAATGTTTCTCAGAAAAAAAACAAACAAACCCAAAATGAAAGTGTATGTTTCCACAAGGCAAATCAGGGAAGGATAAAAATTTTCTAAATGCTTTTTTTTACCATGCCCATAAATATTTGTAATTGAAACCCGCATCTAGGAGTTGTTTGCATGGCCAAATAATTACCTATAAATGCATCATAGCAAAATTATTTCTGTGAAGGATTGTGTGTCTCTTCCATTCTCATTTTGACTTAACTGCACTGGATGCTCCTCTCTCCTGCAAAGGAAACTGACTGTCTCTCTAAATTAGGGGTGTTATGTTCATTTTAGGAGATATATGGGTTCTGCTTGTCTAACCACTACCTCAAAATTCATAGAGAATAACCAGAAAGTATTTATTATGATGTAAATTATAATACAGTGGCAAAAATTCTGGTTTTTAAAATTAATCATGTAACTTTATTTCATTAAATAGAAGACTTTGCAGAGCAACTCTCTTCACATCAGAACTCAGGTTTGCCACTGCTTTTTCCCCCCCTGCTCCTCTGTGAAATTTTTATTCAGAAGTATAACTTTTTGATAGAGACATTTGCAACTGTGAACACATTGGCTACTGTTCTGGATGCTAGCAGAATTAAAGACACTAAAGGAAACCAATTCTCCTTGGGTTTTTTTTTCACTTCTGTGGCAGATTGAAACCCTGGCATGAACTTTGGAGGTTTATGACCCCTCTGGACTCTAGTGGCTTTATTTACTCAGCCATGTAAAAGCCAGTTGGGCTCAGCTAGCAGTCTCTGTACATCAGGCAATGCAGCGAGCTGTTCATCCAAACTCTCCCAGAAGACTAGGCTGGGAGGGGGGTTAGGCACCTTCCTTTATGATAACAAAAATATAACATGAATCAAACCTCATCCTGGTTCAGGAAGAGTGGGAGTTCGAGGGCTACGGCAAAGGGCTGCACTACCCATCAGCCTGAAAGGTGCAAGGAAGAAAGGATCTGTGTTTGATCTGACTGCAACACGACAGCAAGGGGATCTCCAATTTTCCTGTTGATACAGTTTCATGGCATCTCTGTATTGCCAAACAAAAAAAAGTAAAGGCTGAGATTTGCACATGAAAAATGTAACTGTACAAATGCAACAAAGATAAGAAATAAGCTCTTGATCAGAACTAAAGAGAAGGTTAAAAGGTTGTGGTCATAGTGCAGTAGGTGTGTTTGGTGTGTGCTTTTTTTATGTGTCCTGGAGGCTTTATCAACTGCTGATCCATCATATGGTTAGAGCTGATCTCAGATGCGATGTAGGTCAAATGAACATTGCACATTCAGCAAAACTTCATCGGGCTGATCCACCTCCCTGTAATAAAACATTCTTTATTGACTTCTGTAGAAGCCCAGCCTTTGTAAGAAAGAGGTGTAAACAGAGAGGCTTCTCCAATTACTCCTGCATGGGCAGGAGTATTGTATGGGCATTCAGAACCCAATGAACACAGGGAAGTTAACAGGGCTTTCACAATTCACTGTGATTTTGAGTGGCTGGGATTCTTGCTCTAGCTTTCCCCAACGCACGGTAACCACTGCCATGGGAAACCACTTTGCATTCCTGAATTTCGACCCCCTGGTAAACAGTACTTTGAAACACCACCAAGAATGGTAATACTGGCAGTGGCAGAGTTTTAGTGAGCTGAAGAGGGCTGCCTCTACATTTGATTGACTGAAAACACGATAACATCATTCAGGTGTAATCTTCCTCCCAGAAACATGGCAAACTGAGTGGTTTTGACAAATGACTGGCTCACATGGCATCTCACCCCACCATCTTCTGCCACTCTCTGTGACAAATAACACAACTCAGAAATGGTGGGGAGAGGAAGGGGATTGGCTGGGTGGGAGTGGAGGGTGTGTGTGAGTGTGTGTCTCTGAATCAATCTCTGTTTTTAAATGGCATTTCTGAGAGTTTTGAGGCTGGGTATTTTTTACTTCTTTGACTGATTATTTGTTTCTCTCCACTGGAACAAAAAAAAAAAAAAAGAAAAACAAAAGAAAACAAAGGCATTGTAAGGATCTCTGTGAGGAAGTTTGAATAGAAAGACAGCTCTTACTGGGCTCCACAGTATTTGCTCCTGCCTCCCCTGGTTGGAGAGTCCAACAGCTGTCTTCATAACTACTGTCACTCAGGATTTGAATAGTTTTACATAATCTGAACTGGAGTGGGGAATCCAAGCTTTTTGCTGGTCAAGTGGCAGGTGGGGAATTTAAGCTTTTATAATAGGACCACAATTGCTGCTCCCACAGGGATTTTCTTCTACTGTCTATTGATTTATTATAAGCTCTAAAGTAAAGGCTCAAGGATTAAAGCGGGGGTGGGAGGTGATATTCTGAAGGCCAGAGGGGTGAAGATGTAGAGGAAATCCAAATCTATCCAGCTGCTGTGTGCTGGCCCAGAGGCATGGCCCATGTCCCCTGTTTGTGACCCCTGTGAGGAGGAGAAGTGTTTAAACCGCTGGGTCACCAGCTGACATGAGAAGAGGAGAAGCTGCTATTTTAATTATGCGACTTTGGTTTTATTACTATCTTTTCTTTATTTTTTGATATAGAAATACTAGCCTAGCCTCATGTTTTCTCAGCTTTAGCTGAGAAACCCATGTCCATGCCTTTGTCATAACTGTGTCACCTGAGAAGTGACTTTTCCAGGACAGCCCAGATATCCTCTAGTGGCATGAACTTCTGGGGCTCAGCTGAGATCCCACAGACCTACACTCATTTACTCCTGCTGAGGGCCTGGCACAAACCTCATGACAATGTCTGAAACAAATCACAGTTTAGGAGATGTAGATCTAAGCAAACATCAAAGGAAGCATGGATTACACTGCTTAATAATTATATAGGGTCAGTGGAGTGCAGGTTTTTCTGAATAATATCTCAGTGGAAGATAGGAAAATTACTCCAGCCTTAAGCAAAGACAGTAAATTAAATAGAGCTGGGTTTAAAGTGAAAAATACACATTCTCTTGCTTATGTTTAGCAGACTATCCCTGCTGTTTGCATTTGTTATGACATCAAACTTCAGGTGGTGGCATGTTTACACGTTAAAGGTAATGAATTTTGATTGCAGCAGACCTGCCCTTCAGCCTTCCTCTTCCTCAGTAGCACGCTGATTCCAGCCAGAACGTGCCTGGAGCCACTCCACCACTCCCCTGGACTCCAAGGCTGGGGTGATGAACTGCTTTTACACAAAGCAAACTTTCATTCACTGGGAACAGGTACAAAGTGTCCTTTTGTGTGAACAGCTGGGAGTGCAGTAACCCATTCCTTGCCTGAACTTACTTCATTTAAGGCTCATGGTGCAGGACAAATGCAGCTGGAAAATGCCAAGCACCGTTTTCTACCTCTGCCCATTTGCTGTGGAAAACCCTTGCCTTTGACTCGTACCACTAAACAGCGTTGTTGTCTTTTTTTGTCTTCAGTGTGCACAGAGCTACTTCACAATAAAAAAGTTTTAGATCTCTTGCTACAGATAGATTATCTTTGTCTTGCAAAGTTGCTGCAGAAACACTCTGCTGCCAGGATCCAGTCAATATCTCTGAATACGGGTGGTCATCATGTAGGTAACCTCGTAGCTCCTTCAGCCATGTCCTCCCTTAGACTCTGGGGTTCAGCAGAGAGCATCAGCCATTCTTTTCCTGTCCTAGACATGCTAGCAACAAAATCCTCAGTCTGTCAAGTGTGCAGCTATGTAGTTAAGACTAAGTATAATAATAGTTCCAGTAAATTCAAATGAAGTAGTAGGAGGCAACAAAGATCACATGTGTCTCACTAGGAAGCATAATCTAATAATAGTACTATAGTTAAAACTCAAGGCAGAGCCCAATGTTTGTTTGATAACATTTGTTGTTGTTGAATTTGTGTTGGAAATAGTATTAGAGTGTACATGAGCTTTCTCTGCAACAATAACACCAAGTAAGTCTAAGAAGGAAACTATCAGGAGTCAGGGAATGCTACCTTGAGAATGTTCTTCTGTCAGAGGAAAATGTTGTGCTCATTCAAATAAATGCAGTGTGTCACATAAGACACAGCAGGTACTCAGCTATCCAAATGACCTTGCTGTGAGTGTGCAAGCAGGTATAGATTTCAATGGTGTGTCTCAGCTTATCACCTGCATGCAAATACGATCAGTTTAGTGTAATATAAAATTTGCATAAAGTCTTATCTCTCTTGGCAAGAAATTTTACAACTGTTTTAAAGTAGTGTGATTTGCATACCCAGAGTTTATACACTCCTTTCCTTCTCCTTTCACTTAAGTTAAAGGGAAGACACCAAAGAGAAAAAATAGAAAATATGATTTTAAAGTTAATAAACACAATAACTAGAGGAGCTGGTGCAGAACTAGCATCTGAAACCAACCTTAGCAACAATCAATTTGACTTAAAGTTATTTTGGATTCTGTTACTACTCTTTTCATGTCTGACCAGGCCATTTTAAGCATTTAAGAGAATCACTCAAAAAAAAAAAAAAGGGGAGCTAACTGGTTTTGTTCAGTGATCTGCAACAGGGTGGTAATGGCAAGTTCTCCCAACTACCTTGCAGCAGAGCTGTGAGGCTTGTTCTAGATGAGGCTGCTGGGGATGTGCAGATTCCTGGAGTTTTCAGATCTCTTTCTGGTTTAAGTTTCAATTGAGAAACTGCAAATTTTTTCTGGTTAATCTTACAGAATTAATAATTATATGTTTTTCTCTGACAGTCTCCCCTGTTCCAGCAGGGATAATGGAATATACATGTAGTACTCTATTCACAGGTGAATTTACTGGAATTAGGAGATACAAGGTTGCCTTTATGACTACCTGCTGCAGCATGTGCTCCCAGTCACATAACTGGGAAGCAGCTGTTCCTTTGTTGCCCTGATCCTGTCTTCACTGCATATGCAAGTTGTCTCTGGGCCAGGGAGAATGAGGTGTGGGACCATCCAGCAATGTCATATGAACTTCTTGGTGGTGAAGCCTAAAGCTGACATTTTATTTGGTTGGTTAATCATCATACATTGAGGTTTTCTTCCCACAAAATTGAAATGGAGGATAGGGGTAACTCAAGTCTTACCACTGTGTAGAAAGCATGTGCCTACTGAGATTAGTTGGCATACCAAGATGAGCTGGAATAACATCATTGTGACCTAAAAGCCCTCCAACCCTAAAATATCAGTACAAAGAGAAAACCATATTGAACCATAAAATATAAGGTTGACAGAGACATCAAGGATAAATTGGTGTAACTTTTCTTGGCAAAAAAAAATAGATGTAATATTTTCTGTCAGAAACATCTTTTTCTAGCAGATCCTTTAACACAGAAGGAGATGGTTTGATTAGGCGAGCAGAGCAGCTGATTTTGCCCTTAGAGGCTTGGACTTTTACATCTGAAGATAAAGCTAAGCTGTCCTCACTCCAACAGTGCAGACCTGCTGACCAAGAGTGATCCATTTTGAAACAAAACATGAAGATGCCTACATGTAGAAAACTAGAATTCGGCTTAGCAAGCCTGAAAGCAAGTGAAAGTGAGAGTGGAAAGCCAAGCACTACATCTCTTAGCTTGGCTATAAAAACAAAGTCAATAAGACAACCAGATTATAAGTCCTCGCATCATGTAGGAGCCAAGATCAATGAGCATGAGAGACAGACCTTTGAGCTTTGGCATTAGTCAGGGTTTTCAAGGTTGCCAGGAGAAGCAAAAGGTTCAGGAGGGTTTGAGATCCAGGGATTTGTTGCCATTGGAAAGGGTACAGAAGCCTGGAAAGCTGCACATGACAACCTCTGAAAGTCCTCAGGTCCCTGAGGCAGTTCTAACATGAGGCTCACAGATGCTCCAAGTCCTGTCTAGTGTTATCATGACACAATGCTTGCCAGGAGGCTGTGAGGCTAACAAACTTGCACAACACCTTCTGGTTTTAGGGGATTGGTATTTTCTCATGAAATTAATTCATCATAAAATTTTCATTCAGCTTTATGAGACCTCTAATGGTATTTCACTGAATATCTTTTCTAACTTGCACAAGTAAATGTGGGTAAATACACACTAACAGGGATGAGGGCAGTTCTAAGGGAAAGAACGTTACAACAGGGAATTTGTAAGACACAAACTTAGCTGTGATGGTTTCTAATATAACAATGATTTGTGGACAGAGGGCTGAAGAAGTTGTAAACTCACTCTCTGCAGTCTATCCTATCCTTTTCCTAATCCCTTTGCTAACTGCTCACCTGCCTGCACATTGCATTGCTTTGTGTCAGTCACCACAAACTTTTGTTCCTTCGGGAGTTTCTGTTTGAGATCTCTGTGCTGTCTGAATTGACAGAAATAATAGTTCATCACTCTAAAATGTTGCTTGCATTGCAGTAGTCATCTGGAAAGCCCCATACTTCCTTTGGTGCTGCAAGTTATGATTCACAGTAATCATGTGGGCCGATTGCTTGTGTTGTGCCACATGTGGCTCATGGATGGGAATTTTCTATCAGATGTGTAGGAGTGATGCAAACCGGGAGCTTTTACTCTTCTCTCATACATTAAATTTCACAATATTAGAAAAACATTCCTTCTAAGGGAACAACCACATTAAACCTGCTTTTTGGTTTGAAAATAAAATGAGAAGTGTATTAAGGATTTTTTTTGGCTGTGTAATAGCTGAGAAGAAGGGAAGTAGCCTTGCTAGAAGTTACCTTCTGAAACACTAGCCCTTCCAATGAGGAACTGGCTCTTATCTTCTAAAGATGATATTAAAAAGAATTCAAATAGTGTAACTCTGAAAGAAAGATCACTACTTTTTTTTTTTTTATAAGAAATATTTAGCATGATCACTAGAAAGTTGCTAGAAAACAAGCTGGAAAGCTACACTTCAGGGACCAGACTATTATTATTATTATTAT
>WAAE01013497.1:0-51946 GCA_013400495.1 Nicator chloris
AATTAAACTAAAAAAAAACAAAATTAATTTTTAAAAATGTACTTAGTAAATGCCCACTTTACTTAAAATATCTATTAGCAACATGAAAAGTTGGAAAAAATAAAATATTAATATTACCCACGGAGTGTTCTGTGCAGGGCCAGGAGTTGGACTTGATGATCCTGATGGGTCCCTTCCAACTCAGCATATTCTATGATTCTATAAATATGTTCTTACTTTAGAAGCAAATGCAAGAGTTACTTATCTGGCAAAGGTTTCCAGCACTCCTTTCAGCTTACTGCCAGGCAGAAATTTGGTAGTTTCAGAAAAATCATGTCAGGGCTTCATTCAAATCAAATCAAAGTCTTACCTATCTTGATTTTTTAATGACTTTATGACAGCCTCCCAGACAGAATCACCAGATGACAGATGATAAAAGGCTGAAGAGCCAATGTGACATCATAAAAAGATGCATACAGCCAAAGGCAGCAGTACCAAGCTGAAATTCTTGAGAGTCCAGGATCCCAAATCATAATATTGCCTTTGAAGTCACCAGATCTGGGCAAAGCCCTATCCACATTGCACTCTTTAATTATTACCAGGCATTAGAGCACAACCACTTCAACTTCCCTCCACAGGCAGAAGGACAGGGGGTTTTGGGAGGGGATGGGGAAATATGAAAAGCTGAATTCTCAATATACTAACTGCAGGTGATGAATTTAAAGATATCCAGATGCTGTTAAGATTGTAGCAAATTACATGAACAATGCAACTTCATGTTTTAGCCAAAAATTTCCTGGAAAAAGGTTACCTGTGAGAGGAATGAACTGAACTGTATTAAAATTGCACTGAAACAGTACTAAAACAACTAGATTGAAATCACATCTTCAGCTAACCCAAGACATTCTGGTAGAAGACCAAGAGGCTGAGAGCATGAGAAAGCAGAAAATTTTCAAATGGTGATGGAGAGAAAAGAGTGCCCTGTCACTTCCACTTATGTGGTTTAAATTATTGTGCTGGTTCAAAATAAACTTCAAGAAATATTTTATCCAAGTCTAGCCACAGAATAGTAATTAAAAAAAAAAAGTGATTAAGAAATGTTTCCAGCTTGCTAGGTCTAAAGATATTCCCCTTCAGAAAGGCTATAAGAAGGTCTTTTAGCCTTCTTATAGCCTTTTAGCCTTAGGATAAATTCAGACACTAACAAGACTTCTCTTATCCCTGGATTAAAAATTACTATATTCTGGCATATCCAACTAGCAACTTCCTTGAAGTTCAAAGGCAAGGCAGAGTTTAGAGGCCTTTGGAAAACAAATGGCAAAAAGTTCACTGAAGAGAAAAAAGGGGCTATTTCTGTCAGCAGTGGACTTTCAATCAAGTCTTAACTTGTCAAGATTTACATTCAAAACTTGGACAACTGGTATGATCAGAAGACTTTTCAAAGTGGCATAATCACAGTGACAAGATTTTTGCCCTTTCCAGAGCACAGAGCACAGCCCTTGGGTATGCTTGGTACAGCTGCCTCTGGCTTCTCTGCAACATTTTTCTGTGCAATAAAGTATGTAAGTTGCTTGCAAGGAATTCTTCTGGGAGATATATCAAATTCAAACTCATACATAGGCATTGGAGCAGATCATGACTGTTTGACTACTCAAAATGCAGATTTCAGCCCTGAGAACAGGGATTCTTTTTGTCTTGACCATATGCTGGGAAAGGTCTGACAATGCGTTCAAACACTCTCTCCATCACCAAACAGAAAATGCCCACGTTTGTCACTCCATAAGGGTTTCAACCAAGATGGTTTGCTAACATGCAGTGGAAAGTTGTGGTCAGAATCACAAGGTTCCCTTGATATAATTACAAACTTTTGAAGAAATTTCCATACAGTCTCGTCATCCTTTTAGAGTGCTTTGATTAAACAGTTAGTCTTGCTTTGCCATCTAGGAGTATTTTCTTTACGTGAATCACTGAGTTAATGACCCTCTGTACCATTTTTTCGTTGTCCACAATCTGACAAAACAAACATTGACTCTGTTGTTCTAAACATTAGGGCATGATTGTTTGAAGTTAATCTATTTTCTTTTCCAGAACGATGATTCTCAACTCGTCAGTCCGGGCAGCGCAGCATAGGGCCATGTTAAATGACAGGTCATTTCCATAACAAATGGAACGAAAGATACGAAAAGGACATTGTCAGTCCACCTGAATGGGTGTCAGTCCAACACCCACCTTAAAGGAAGACAAAGTCATTTTAAGTGACTAGACTGAGACTGAATGCCAGAGTTCAGAACAAACAAGAAATAATTCTCCTGAACAATGCAGGCAGTCACCCATCATGATATTCAGTTATAGGCCCAGTTCCCGGTAAGAGTCCAAACAAACTGCATTTTTGGATAACTTTGTTTAATTACGTACACTGCCAGGGACCTGAGCTCACCCAGGAAACAAAATTAACAGGATAATAACACTCTCAAAATATTTTTAAGTAGATGATATGCAAAACTGCCGACTTGCATAGTGAGAATAGAAAGAATTAGAAAGGCTCAGCCCCTTCTGCATCCCTGTTATCCCTCTCCCCTCCTCAAACCTACTCCTTTCATAATCACAGAGCTGTTCTCACTGGCAATATCGCTGCAACAAACCCTGCTTTGACTAGAGCAGGGCCACATTTCTAACAGAATGACATTGGTGGCTGCTGAGTTCATAGTGTTAGGAAAATGAGGCAGCTCTGCCATTGGAAATATTAAAGGGACAATTATATGTAAGCTCATAAATTCTATCTGTTCAGCATGATGTGGTAAAACCGGCTTACCTCTGACAGTGCCAGTTTGAAGGAAGTGTACTTTGAGTGCATCCATTGCCTGTGCAGGAAGACTAAGATATCATGTAGCCCACAGAAAGCTGAGCAGGAGGAAGATAATTACTTTTTATTAGAAAAACACCTTTTTATAAATAGGGAAGGAATAAATGTTTTCCATGTTTGCTGCAGACAGGTGAGACTAATATATTTACATTGCTCATGGAAATGGTATAGATTTTAGTGGCTCTGAGCTCATTACTGGCAAGAGGCCGAAAACTCCTGCTCTTGCTCTTGCTCACAGCATCTCCCAGTCATTGCCCCCTCGTTTCTGTTGTCCTCTATGCAGAACTGGAACCAAGCTCCAAAGCAATGCTGAAGGGAGAAGAAAAATGAGATACTTGGTTTCCTCTCCTCAGGCCCAAAAAGTGCCACAAGTTCTCAGCAGGATCACGCCCTTCAGTGCTTCCTGGAAGGGGGATGGGGCCTGGATGACTTGCCTCTCTGAAAATCCACCCTGTGCTTCCTTCTCCTTGCCCAGGTATCAAGTGGAGAACCAGGTCATGACCCCTCTGAAAGTGCCTGTTCCCTTTAGCATAAAAAGATGGACATTGTGTTGTACTTTTTCAGATGAGCCCATTTTGCACCATTCAGATTCCTCTCAGGATCTTTCCCTCCTACACAGGGAGAGTTCTTAAGGTCTACCCTTATCTTGACTGAGCAGAACAGCTCCAATAGGAGCTCCACGCCATAGGGAGTGGAGCCAAAGTGTTTTTGTCCTCCCACATGCCCAGGAACTGAGTAAACTCAGTGCAGGGTGAGGAGGGAGAGAGGTTGGGATCTTTGGAAAATCACTAACGTGGGCTAGGCTGCATGCCACAAGATTTGAGAATGGGAGGCTTGGGTAACATTCAGACAAGCTCTCTGAATTGAACAAGTTCAATGTTGGAACTATTTGCCTAGGAAGATTAAATGCTAGAAGGTCGTAAGGAAAGGTTAGACAAGTATCAGTCACAAATTACTTAGGTGTAGCAGATCTTATTTTGGAGCAGAAATACAGTCCCAATAACTTCTTAAGTTCCTTTCCAAGTCTACTTTCTATTATTGTTTTTAGAACCAAATGGGGCTTAAGCAAGCACATTCTTCTAGAGATTCCAGAGGATTCCATGGAACAGGATTCCATGGAACTCACTAACTGCATCTGGTGGCATCACGTCTGCAGCATATCCTATAAAGGACACCACATTCCACTGTGTTGCTGGAAAGACTCCACACCACTCACAACAGTGAGTCCTGTGTCATCCTGTGTCATTCTTAGCCACCTTGCTAAGAAACCAGGTATTTTAGGGAGTAGTAACAGGCCCTGAAAATGATGCCTGTGTGTTAATGATAACAGTCACATGAAAGTATTAATGTATTATGGCTATGCCATAATGGCTCTGTACATTCCTTGATGTTGCTAATTCAGAAGTTCGCTAACCTACAAGACTAATTTTAAGATTTTCTCTGGCATTATTAAGCTAACAGGACAATAGGCTCTGTGGTGTACATGGTCCTAACATCCTTGCCAATAAAGACAGGTTATGAGGTAGAGAGGTTCCTTGGGTATAGAAGCATTCCTTTAAAAAAATTAATTTGGATATTTCTTTAGGCTTTTAAAGGAGATATTTGTGTCATTTTTTCAACTCCACATGTAACAGTCAAATTGCCTTTAAGTATTTGAGCTTAAGATGTAGAGAACACTACCTTTCAGACACAAGGCTACCCTGAAACAAATTAATTCAAAAATCTCCATTTTGTAGAATAGCTTTTAGTACTAAGTCATGATGAGACACAAATTTTAATATGTCCTCTTAGTGATAACCTACTCTTCACATAGCTGCTGCACAGCTTGTGAGTAATGCAGGGCCACCAAAATGTCAGAGCAGGGCATATGACTAGCATTTTCTCATATATTTCTGTACATTTACATACATATGCACAAACTAAACATGAGCTACAAAACTGGGACCTAAGTGTGGAAATACTTGGATCTAACCTAGGTTTTTCTATTTATATGAATCAGTTCCTGCCATCATTTATGCTGGTCAGTTGCCCCTGAGGACACAACTGCAGAGTTTTGGGCTAGATAGTGCTTCACTGTCTAAGATAGATATTCTTCACATGGAGGGTGGTTGGACTCTGGAATGGGTTCCCCAGGGCAGTGGTCACAGCACCAAGCCTGACAGAGTTCAGGAAGCGTTTGGACAATGCTCTCAGGCACTTGGTGTGACTCTTGGGGATGGTGCTGTGCAGGTCCAGGAGTTGGATGATCCTTGTGGGTCCCTTCCAACTCAGCATATTCTGTGATTCCGTGACTCTGTGAACTGAGGAGACAATGGGAATTTCTCTTAAGGGCTAGGAAAGCTAGTTAGGAATCAAGCATGTGGATGCTCTTTGATCCTCCCTATGCTCTTGTCTGAGACTTATCTAACTCATGAACACCGGCATCAAGTTCTGACATGCCAAAAAGAAATATCAGGACATATAAACCATTTTGTTTAATGATTACTCACACAAAGTCAGATCAAATGGAATAGTTTACAAGGAATGCTGTCCCAAACTCTGTGATTCTGGTATATATCAGTGGAGCAAAGGTGTTTAAGTAGGAGAAGAAGAATGTATTACACATTGTCTGCAAATGTAAGTTGGGATGAACAAGAAAGACTTTGAAGCAGAGTAACAGTGTGATGGTGGCTGCAAGAGTACAACCTTTTCATCTTCATCTAAGCCTGTGAATGCTCTGCAACTTGCCTGTCTGGTTGAGAGGACCAAAGAAATAAATTCCATAAATTCCATTTTTTCAGGCAGAGAGAAAGACAGAAAGAAGCTGAATATTTATGCAGAGTCCCACAACCTGTATTGTGCTACAGTGAGACCCACTACAAAGTAAATCAGTGGCAAGACTGGTTTTCAAGGAAAGCTCTATTTTGTCAACAAAAGCTGAAGAGTTCTGTTCCTTGCAAGTCAGTTATTACTACTATCCATTTTATATGTGGTCAACACCACAATGTCTAGTGATTTCTTTCTACAAATTCCCCATTCAAATACTTGAATCTGCATAGAACACCTGAAATTAATAGAGAGGTACCATCTGACATGCCTCTGGGAGAAATGCATTCCTGAAATGAAATAAAATTATATTATATTCCAGAAATGAAACCAGCAGAAATTTTAGCCACCTCCTGCAAACTCTTCACAAAGGATTAAATTAATCTTCCATGGAAAAGCTAGAGGACTGGAAAATGTATCAGCTATGCACAAACTTCTCATAACATAGAGGTGAGCACTACAGTGGTAGTAGCACATGAATGCTGATAAATTTCTTTTTCTGAAGACCTATTGTACACAGATGATCACGAAAAGAATGTCAGCTCTTTTGAACTTTCAAACTTATATTCTTCCAAGCAGATTGCAAATCCACATTAACAATACCATAGGCCCCTAGAGCATCTTTATTAAGCGTTTTTGCCTAGGCAGAAGCTCATACATACAAATGGGCAACAGTGTCAACAAATGCCTTTCAGAAGCGGTAAGCAAGACCACAAAAAAAATACATGCTCAACTTAACCACCTTATTAAAAAAATAAATCCCCTAAATATCATTAAAAATATGTTTTTCTACTTTACATTTAGGTTTTGTACTTTTGAGGAAGTATTCTGTCATGCTTTCCAGTTTTTCTCCGTGAGTTCATAGTATACAAACAAAGGAGGTCACAGTGGGTAAGGGAAAGGGTGAAGCAGGACTTCACCTACCACTAAGTGCTGCCTGGTGTGGTATATTCTCATGAAAAACCAATTACAAAGCACCCCACAAACATCACTGTCATGTCTGGCTTTGGCTATGACCTGCCTACAAATAACATAAGGTGAGATTCATGCTTAATCACATGGTTTGGTAGTCCAAAACATAAGAGAAAAATAGTACAAGAGGAGTCTAAAATGACAATGCTATACATGAAGCTAAAATTCATTACTGAACCTCAAAATAGTAACAAATTTTATGACCAAAAGACATAGTTACAAGGTGAATTACAAGGTACTGATTCTCTATGGGGAAAACTTTACTGAGCATAAATACGTTCTTATATGTCTTAATTTTAGCCACATATTCTCTCAAATGAAGAATTTGAAAACATAGCTATAATTTTTATACCTTGGGAAAAAAATCTTAAATCAGTTCAAAATTGATTTTTTCACCACTAGCTATTTTATTGCTTCTTTTACCCCCCAAATAGCAAACCTTAACAACAATATCCTCATTTCATTGCCATATAAAAAAGAATAGTTCAGTTCTTAACACCATTTTGTTTAGACTAATATATTCTACAAACCAAGTAAGGCAGAATATATTATCTAGGCAGAAAAAAATGCAGTTGAGTAAGTGCAATTGTATATCAATCTGTGCTACAGTTGGACAAATTGAAGAGTAAATATAAATAAAATGGTTTTAGTTAAATTTTGTTAATGGGAACTAATGATTGACTTTTCATTGTTGTGGTTGGATTTTTTTAAGCCTATAAGTGTTTGAATATAAATATCATGCATTAACATTTTTGCACTTAACTGGCTGAGCATTTGAACACAAGCATCTGAGGAACTCAGCGACAAGTTCTGACTGATTCCTATAAGACTGATACCACCATTGTTTGATGGTAGCATTATCAATGAAGTACAAAAAGGGCTCCAGAAAGGCAGCTTTTGTGCTCTGCAGAAACATCTAAAATACATATTTGAAAAATATACTCTACATTTAAATGCACCAGAGGAAAAGTAGCACCAAGAATCAACATGAGATCAGAAGCAAAAATGCAAATAATGTAGTCAAGAGTAGCTTTACAGAATGAGAATACACAAGATCAAACAAAGGGTTATGATCCAAGTAGCTGCAGAAGGTCTGGGTGTTCATCCTAAGCTGTTAGATATGCTGATAGATATTGTCAATTCATTTTACCAATGTACCTAATTCCAAGCTGAGAACAGTCTATTTTGAGCCTGGTCTGATGGAAAACAAAATCTAAATTGTTTCTAAATTTCATCTTTTTCCCCAAATAAGGAGATATAGGGAAAAAAGCTGAGGCCTGAAGCAATGCATGAGACTTTTGCTGACTTGCTAGAGGTCCTCTGCATGCAGCTCTAGGGAAGACATTGATGTTTTAAGTAGTGGAAGAAAGCAAATAGCACTCCTGTCTTCAATAAAGACTGGAAGAAAAGAATAAGAGAACTACAAACCAGTCAGCCCCACTTTGATTCCTGGGAAAAGGATGGAGTAAATAACTCTGGAAACTGTTTCCAAACATACTCAAAGCAGAAAACTGATGAGGTAGCCAGCCTGGGCCTATGGGGGAGAAATTGAGCAACCTGATAGGCTTCTATGACTGAGCAACTCACTTGGTGGATGAGCAGAGAGAAGTGGACGTTGTTTATCTTGACTTCAACCAGGCTTTCAACACTCTCCCATAGCACTCTCATAGACAAACTGATGAAGTGCAGGCTGGCTAGGTGGGAACACTAAGCTGCCTGGCCTGAAGGTTTAGGCAGGTGATCGCTGACACAAAGATCACCTGAAAGCCCATCAGTAGTGCTGTACCCAGGGACTGATACTGTGATCAAGGCCATTTAACATCTCCATTAATGACCTGGACGATGGGACAGAGCACACCCTCTGATAGTTTGCAGACACCGTGAACTTGGGAAGAGCAGTGGATACACCACATGATTGTGTGACTGTTCAGGTTGTGTGACTCAACAAGCTGTAGAAAATGTCAAACAGGAATCTCAGGAAACTCAACAAAGGGAATTGTGAAGTCCTGCACCCAAAGGATGAAAACCTCCATGCATCAGTGCAGGCTGGGGGCTGGCTTCTGAAAGCAGCTTTGCAGAAAGATTTAAGTTTTGGTGGACACCATGCTGAACATGAGCCAGTAATGCACTCTTGCAGCAAGGAAGGCCAAGAGCATCCTGGGCTGCATGAGAAGGAGTGCCACCAGCAGATCAAGGGTATGATCTTTCTCGTCTCCTCAGCACTGGAGAGGCCACATCCAGAGTGCTGGGCTCCATGATACAAGAGGAACGCAGACGTGTTGAAGCAAGAAAAAGGTCAGAAAGGTGATTAATGATTTGGAGCTATGTGGAGAGGCTGAGAAAGCTGGGATGGTTCAACCTGGAAAAGAAGAGGCTCAGGGGAATCTTACCAATTTATAAACACCTGATGGAGGGGAATAAAGAACATAGAGCCAGACACTTCCCAGTGATGCCCTGGGAAGGATAAGAAGTAATGGGCACAAAATGAAATACAGGAAATTAATTCTGTTTAGACAAAGGACAAATCTTTTTTTTTGTTTAACTGTGAGAGTGGTCAAATATGGGCATGAATTGCCCAAGGAGGTTGTGGAGTCTCCATCCTTGCAGACGTTCAAAACCTGACTGAACTCAGCCCTGGGCAATCTGCTCGAGGTCACCCCGCTCCACCAGCTGGACTAGATGAGCTCAGAAAGTTCCTGTCCATCTTAACAATTCTGATTCTGATATAAAGTGTGACAGAAGTAAGAGAGACATCTCCTCTCTGTAAAGGTTCAGGCAGCTAGTGGAGCAACCATAATCTTTTCCAAAAAGCAAAGTCATGTAGTCTTATGTATGACAACATGATCAGCCTGGCCTTAATGCAGCAGTGGTTCAGAGATGACACTGCTGGATTGAGCCATTACATTTAAAATTGTTTGGGACCTGACTGCCTTAAAGTTTCATAGAATTCAGATCCTAATTTGTGCTTTGCATATCTTTAGTGGCAAGATTTTTGTAGTGTTACTTTATTTTTATTTGCTATTAGAATGAGAGCAAATTTTTGCAAAAGGCATCCAAAAATCTGAGTGGAAATTGTATTCGTCTTAGTGAAAAACTCATTTACAATAACCATATTTTTAACGGAACTACCCCTTATCTACTACAGGACTAGCACTGTTTGCCATGGAGACACAAGCACTGGCACGAGATTGGTAATGGTGGTCCCAAAAAACCTGGCTTTAGCAATTACTGCGGTGAGGAAATGTGACCAGAGATGTTCAGTAGGTCGACATTTATGCTTTTCCATGACTACCTTTCTGCATTTCACAGATTTTGCCTACTATTTTTAGGTAATGTTAAGGACACTAGCCACCCATAAAAATAGCTCACCTATTTCTGTGCGACTGCTACACTTTGAACGCAAAGTGTGAAGGAAGTCAGTGTGTTTGTTAGCACAACTCTCCCTCAGCGTTCCCCTCATTTCCGTGGTACAGATCCAGAGGCAGAAGAACTCAGACTCTTAATGCCTAATGCTGCCATCTAGCTAAGAGCTGCTGCCCACAGCAGGAGGAATTCCACCTTCTGAGAGCTGGTTCACTAGGGAGATAACTGACAACTTTAAAGATCCTTTCCTAAATTTGCAGTACAGAGCACTTGAAAATATTAACAATGGACTAGAGTCCTTTACCACTCTAAACCCAGCTCAGTTCATACAGTGAGAATCGGGCTGGCTGCCTGAGTTTGTTGAGTTTTCATACAGGGCTTTGAAAACTTGCCACTGCTAACGAGCAGGGCCTGGAGCAGTGTGGACACAGCCTCAGCTGCCATTGTTTTAGAGCTGCATACAGAATCCTGGCCTTTCTATGCACCAGTCCATCCCTCCAGCCTTTATCCTCCTATCCCCTGATTCTTCCTTGTTCAGTAGTTCCCTTGTCCTCCCGGGTACCAGCACCATCACCTGAGGCTATGTAGGGAGCAAGAGAGGGACTTGTTGATTCACACAAAATCTCATCTCTTCCCTCCCTCGGCCTGCCTTCCCAGCAGACACTGATTAGACTCCAGAAATTTGGCTCTCACATGGTGAAGCCTTTTTTGTTTAATTTTAGTAGGTGCTAGTGGTAGGCTTTTGTATGGTTCTCACAGCCTTAACTGTGACAACAACCACTGAGACTATGCACCTGTCTGGATCCTCAGATGGTCTCGAAAAACGATTTCAGAGAGATGTGAACTACCTATTTGTGGCTGCAAGCTCTCGACAGAAGCAACCTGCGAGAGCAATGTACACTACAGCATCAGCCCACCCGCCACTTCAGGAATGCACGGCTTCGGTGGCTTCCTTTTCTGGGGCCATTTGAGATGCCTCTCATTCCCCCACCAACACGTCGCAGAGGATGCCAGCGAGG
This sequence comes from Nicator chloris, assembly GCA_013400495.1. NCBI lineage: Eukaryota > Metazoa > Chordata > Aves > Passeriformes > Pycnonotidae > Nicator > Nicator chloris. The sequence goes on from WAAE01013497.1 coordinate 11,002, forward strand.
CTCGGGGCCGGCGGCGAGCACAGTGCCCGCTCTGTCCTTCCAGCAGGGAGTCCCGCCGTGGGTCCGAGCCGGCTGGCGAGCGGCGGGCGCGCTTGCCCCGTCGGCCGGGACGCGGGGCAAGGAGCACCACACCAGCCGCTGCCAGGGCCGGCAGGGCCCGAGCGGAGCAGCGCTGCTGAGGGCTCCCTGGCCAGCGGCTGTCGCTGTCGTTGGGAGCAGGGCAGCCGAACCGAGCCGTGCCATGTGCTGGGCTGCGTCGGCAGGTGCGGTGTCGCAGCAGTCCCAGCGCAGCCCGCCCGACCCCGTCCCGGACACTCGCGGTCCGCTGCGCTCGCCGGGGCGGTCGGAGACGTTAGCCCGGCCCCAGTCCCGCCTCTGCCTCCGCTGGGAGCCGCTCGGAGCAATTCCCACGGCAACCCAGGCTCGACCCCCTTCCCAAACCCCGCCTCTGCTCCCCGCCCCGCCGCTCCCGCCCGGCGGCCGCCGCCGGTCGGAAACAGTCCGTGTGTAAACTCGACGTGTCCGGAAAGGTGCGCGCCGTTCCCCGCCTCGCTCCGTGCCCGGCCGCGGGGCGCGCCCGTCGAGAGCGATGCTGGACCCTTCCTCCAGCGAGGAGGAGTCTGATGAGCTGCTGGAAGAGGAGCGGCGGGACGTGCTGGTGGCGGCGGGCGGCGGCTCGCCGCGCTCGCTGCCGCCGCCGCCGCCCCGGGACTCGCGGGGCAGGGAGGCCGGGGCGGCACGGGCAGCCAGCCCCAGCCCTTCGGTGCTGAGCGAGGGCCGGGAGGAGCAGGAGCGCCTGCAGCGAGAGGAGCGGGAGAAGCGGCTCCGGCTGCAGCTCTACGTATTCATCGCGAGGTGCATCGCGCACCCCTTCAACGCCAAGCAGCCCACGGACATGGCCCGCCGGCAGCAGAAGGTGAGCCCCCGCCTCCCCGCTCCCCTGCCCCGCCGTGTGCGCTCGCCCCCCGCGGGCCGTCCCGCGCCCTCCGTCCCGCTCGCCGGTGCCGCCGCCGCCGCCGCCGCGCTCCGGCCCGCAACAGGTTGAGCGGGGCCGCGGCACCGGCCGGGCACGGCGCCGCCGGAGCGGCTGCTGCAGGGCTGGGTGTCAGCGCGCCTTGCCCCAAACACGCCCTTTGTCTAGAAATCCATCAGTCACAGGGGGTGAAGTCGTTTAAGTTTTTAGAGTTGAGCTCGAAGTCGCCGTGCGAAGGGCACAGGAGCGCAGGGAGCGGGCGCGCTGGGGCCGTTCTGCGGCGGAGGATATATTCCTGCTTCTCGGCGGTGCCTGATGGGTGGAATGAAACCTTCCAGAGGTGCCTCCTGCGGGTCGCGTTCTGACCGTCTGTACCCAACCCGAGCGAATTAAGCCATAAAGGTGAACGAGAAAACTGCTTTGTTTCATGAATTATTGTGTGTGCTCTCTGTACATAGAAGCAATCAACATGCATGTTTGTGGTGAGAATGACCTTCTAATGAAGGTTGACCTAAGTTATTCTCTGTGTCTTGTACGTTAAAGCTTTTGAAAACTGGCAGGTGCGTGGTAGGTATTTTTGCTTATTCTCTCTTCATTTTGAGCTATTGAATAAGTAGAATACTTTAAGTTTTGGGTTAAGGCACTACATTTCCAGATAACTACTTAAAAACTCAGTTCTTGAAATGTTTGGTCTAAAACATTGTTTTTTTACTTTCAATTTCAAACAAACAAACTAATCCAAAAGAAAACAAACAAACAAACAGAAGGTGAGCCCCCGCCTCCCCGCTCCCCTGCCCCGCCGTGTGCGCTCGCCCCCCGCGGGCCGTCCCGCGCCCTCCGTCCCGCTCGCCGGTGCCGCCGCCGCCGCCGCCGCGCTCCGGCCCGCAACAGGTTGAGCGGGGCCGCGGCACCGGCCGGGCACGGCGCCGCCGGAGCGGCTGCTGCAGGGCTGGGTGTCAGCGCGCCTTGCCCCAAACACGCCCTTTGTCTAGAAATCCATCAGTCACAGGGGGTGAAGTCGTTTAAGTTTTTAGAGTTGAGCTCGAAGTCGCCGTGCGAAGGGCACAGGAGCGCAGGGAGCGGGCGCGCTGGGGCCGTTCTGCGGCGGAGGATATATTCCTGCTTCTCGGCGGTGCCTGATGGGTGGAATGAAACCTTCCAGAGGTGCCTCCTGCGGGTCGCGTTCTGACCGTCTGTACCCAACCCGAGCGAATTAAGCCATAAAGGTGAACGAGAAAACTGCTTTGTTTCATGAATTATTGTGTGTGCTCTCTGTACATAGAAGCAATCAACATGCATGTTTGTGGTGAGAATGACCTTCTAATGAAGGTTGACCTAAGTTATTCTCTGTGTCTTGTACGTTAAAGCTTTTGAAAACTGGCAGGTGCGTGGTAGGTATTTTTGCTTATTCTCTCTTCATTTTGAGCTATTGAATAAGTAGAATACTTTAAGTTTTGGGTTAAGGCACTACATTTCCAGATAACTACTTAAAAACTCAGTTCTTGAAATGTTTGGTCTAAAACATTGTTTTTTTACTTTCAATTTCAAACAAACAAACTAATCCAAAAGAAAACAAACAAACAAACACTCCATTGTATACTACTTTGCAGAAGGCTAGTGATAGGACACAAAAATTATTTAATTCTACTGGGCTTTTATGATCTTGATACTTCCATATGTCTAAGGGTTTGTAAAATCCAATACTAAATGCTTTGGGACAGCTGAAGTATGCCTGCTATAGGTAATTGTGTTTAGTGATTCTCAGACAAGTTAACGTGGCAATATGGTAGTAAAAATAAGATTGTTTCTGGAAGATTATTTTGTTTTTTATTAAGTGTTAGGTACTTAAACTCTGGAGCCTGAATAGAGACATCTTGTAAGCAGAAAGCCAAAGAAAATCCGAAATAAAAATTTTTATCCCACTGGAAAGTCTCTACCCCAACACAGAATCATTATAGAAATTATATTTTGAAGAGGCATCTGGATCCCTTTAAGTGTGACTTCCCACTGGACAAAGCCAAAGTAGACTTGATGTAGTGTTGATATCAGTCTAGGTTCAAGCAGGAGTCTCAGAAGCCTCCAGGGATGAGATCTCACAACCTGTCTGTGCGACCTGCTCTACTGCTGCATTACTGTCCTCTTGTTTAAATTTTCCTAATCAGCTTCCAAGTTGCAGCTTGTGGCTATCAATTGCAGAACTGATAGTACAGAAGATACTGAACATGTAGAAGTTCTCACTGATCTAAGTCACTAAGTATAGTGACTGTTTTAAAAATAACTACTGTATTAATTATTTTTATTAATAAAATGTATGAAAAGAGATTACTGATGTGCAGCAAATGCAGAAATAAAACTGTTGTGGATTTAACTATGAGCAATGAACAGATTGACAAAATTGACTTGATACCTAAAATTAAATATTGCTCTTGCTAATTACTATTTTTAAGTGAACCCTGGATTTTTCATTAATTGCTGTATGTGCAAAGAGACTTTTGTCATATTTAGGAATTTAATTGCAGAATAAGGGTGCCTTGTCTTTTCCTAGTCAGAAAATAGTGTTTTTAACTGAGACATAACACAAAAAAAATCTTTCTAGGAGTTGCACTTCTGTCTAGACATCATGAAATACACATAACTGTCCTTCCTCTTATTTGACAATTTTGTATATATTACCCAGTAAATTATTGCATGTAGGGTAATAGAACTGGTCATGAGTTTTGAGAGTTCAGAAAACCTGCTTTGATAGTTTGGAATTGCCGACAGCTGTATGAAGGAGCCCTCTTTTATGTCTAATTTTTGTTCTCTGTGCTGCGCGGTGGCTCCATGTCAGCTTTGGGAATGAGAGTACCTGTCTGAAACCTTAAACCTGAAGGATGACACTTCTGGAGATGTGACAGCTGGTCTGGAGAAGAGATGACTGAGAGGGGACCTTATCAATGTATATGAGTATCTGAAGGGACGATGTCAAGAGGATGCTCTTCTTAGTGATGCAAAGTAGTAAGAGAAGACCAGAGACCATGGACAGAAACAGATGCACAGAAGTTGATGTACCTGAATATGAGAAAGAACTTCAGTGGAGTATGGGGAAGAACTTTACTGTACGGGTGACTGCACACAGGAACAGGTTGCACAGAGGAGCTGTGGAGTCTCCCTGACTGGAGATACTCAAGAACTATCTGGACCAATGCTGTGCCATGTACTCTGGGATGGCCCTGCTTAAAGAGTGAGGTTGGACCAGATGACCCACTGTTGGCCCTTCTAACCTTACCCATTGTGTGATTGTGTGACTCATATTCTGTGGGATATAAATCTGTCTTATTTCCTCAATTAATTTTCTATCTGCCAAGATAGATAGGATACGGATATGGACTGTTCCTTGATCTCTTGCTCCTTTGCTTCATTTCTGACTGGTGTGGCAGCATGTGGCTGGCTGTCCATTGCGAGCTGGACTGAGGTTCCTTACCTGTGTTATGTAACTGGAGCTGTTAGCTACAGCATGCCCTGCCCATCATCAGCTGTCCAAGATATGGTTTTGAGAGAACCTATGGTGCTGTGTTGTTTCAGCCCCCTGCCTCTTCCTGCTTGTGAACTCCTTGTAGTGCTTTTGCACCAGCAGTCTTTGAGATGGCCTAAGAATAGTATCCACCCTGCTTAAGAGTAGAAGTAATTTGTTCTTTCTGCCAGTTCATTTGGCATATTGCTGAGCAAATATTGAGGAATGCAGTTTGCTTCCTTTTTAATGTGGAACATATTATCCAGTAAGGGAATGAGATGGAATTGATATATTAAATATCTTCAGCTGCACTGTAATGTCAGTAAGGAAATGGGTTACGGTATGGCTGGCTTCTTATGTTCTTGCTTTAGTATCAGATTAAAATGTACTGTATGGTATCTTGAAACCACCATACTTAATGGACTGTGTTATACTAATTAAAGAATTTTGAATGCAGGCAGTGTTTCACTCCTGTGTTGTCCTTTCTTCTTCCTTCTTTCTTCTCACTAAATAAAATTTGCTCTGCTGTATTGTGATAGATAAAATTAATTAGAAAAGAAAATCAAACTTTAAGAAAAAACAACTATCATAATTCACCAGAGTCCATCAATGCCTCTAACTTGCTTTTAATGACAAATTCAATGTAATTTAGCCCGGGGTTTGCTGAATCACATACTTTAATAATGTGGCTGCTTTTTTTTTTTTTCTTTAGGATGGATATATGATAGAAATACTGTTTTTTAACTGTTCAGAGTTAGTTGATGACCTGCTATCATACCCTACCTTACTTTGCTTGCTGGTAGGTTTTTGATAGGGAAAGGGGAATAATCAAATATTGGAGGTGTGGAACTGAAGCATGGTGTTTTTTTTCGAGGTGGGGTAGCATATCCTGATGAAGATGGAGGTAGCTCTACAGAGTAGAGCTAGTATGTATTTAGTAACATATTTTCAATAGATATTTGTGAACATTTAGTAATGTATTTTCCGCCTCACAGAGAAATTTTGATGGATCAATGCATTACATTTTGTTCTTTTATAAAGCAAATTTTGTCTGTCCCTGGTTTAAAGGCACTGTCACTTTTTTGTAGTTACCACATTTTTATGAGTCCCCTTGAACATATTTGACCATTTTTTTCTCCTGCGTCTTCACTCCTTGTTTCTCGTCCCAACAAAAGAGAAGACAATCGTTAACTTAGCCCAGTCCTCTTTCTTCTGTTCTCCTACCCCAGCCAAACCAAATCACAAACTGCCAGATTGAATTTGTCCATAGAATAAGATTCAGATTGTGAAAGAAATTCACTTGTGACTGCCTTCCATCAAGGGAAAGTGGTGTATGTGCACATATATTACATATAAGAGTATTCATGTACAGAGTCAGTGCTTAGATGATGACCCTAGTAACTGCTGTTCATGCTGATCAGTTGTACACCCACATGTGCCCACCCAGTTGTACTCAGTGAGTGTGTGTGCCAAAGGAAGGTTCTGTATCTGGGAGATGAATCAAAGTTCTTGGGGAAGGAAGGGACAGCAAAGTGCTACAATTAACTAGCCAAAAAAAAAAAAGTGTTCTTCCTGTGTTTTTCTTTCTCAACATTTTAAAATTTACTCTAGTAATCAAATGACCACATAGAAATCCAAGATTAAGGGAGAAGGAGCACTCCTAGGCTAAACAAGATTTTGTAATGTGTGAAAGGCTTATCAGTCAAAGCTGATAATTCAAGTCTTGCTTTCCTAGGTGATAGGTATTAGAAGTAATTGATCTGGCCATGTAGAATTCATAACTGAGTGAGTTTACTTCCTGAATACTTGATGACCTATTTTCCTTCCATTCTTCCTCTCCCATCCAGCTACTAAATCATGAGTAGATCAAAACCATTGATTTCTAGCTAATTCTCAAAAGTAGGAGCAGTAATAATCAGTAATTTATTTTCATCTGAATTTTATGCATTCATTCTTTCCTCTCTCTTGGATTTCATCTGTAAAGGAGAGGTTTATAATGATATGTGTTCACTACATAACTGTTGGGAAGTGCTGGTTATGGGCATAGACTTCATTCTCTGGATTGCAGATTTATTCCCAATGTTCGTCTTTCTTCTGTCTCAAGCCCTTACTTTTGAGCTGGTGATGTGTATCTGCTTATTTGTTGGCTAAGCATGTTTTAGGAAAGAAAAATTGTCTCTTGGCCTCTGAACATACTTCATTAGATGTTGCTTTCTGCACTGCTGAGGTAGCAAGGAGTCTACTGCATCCAAAACCATTGTTTTCAGAAACTCTAGACACATTTCAGGGAAAAAAACATAGCTCTAAAACTTGTTCATCTGCTCAAAATTCTGCTAAAGATCTTTCTAGGAACATGTATTCCAATTCTACCTTCATTGGTTCCTTTACAAATTTCAGGTTTTTTTGTGGTGTTAGAGATGGTCATTTTAAATCAAGTTGATTGCCTTATTTTTCCCCATAACACCTTGTCATTGTGCCCTAAGCTGTGTATAGTTTTTATTTTTAGTCAAGTGAGTATAGAGAGTTCTGGTAAATCCTGTCAAAACCCATAATATGGTAGCCTACAGACCTCCATACGTGTTGGGACAAGATTATTCACAAATAGATCATTCTACCCCTGTGATAAGCGGCTGTTTGGGGAAGAAGTTGGTTTTGCCTGCAGTAGGAAAGTTGCTCACCATGGGCAATTGAATCAGCCATGGCTGAAGAAGTACTGATGGGTGATGAGAGAAGCAAAGCCTCCTAGTATCCAGCACTGCTTCAGAAATGACAACCCATCAGTTTTGTTTTAATCTTAAATTCTTGTTCTGGCCTGTCAGCTCAGCACTGCTCAGTGTGGCTTGGCCAGAAGCTGGCAATGTGCTGGGAAAACCATGTATTGGTAAACAGCTGTGTAATAAAGTGAGCATGTGTGGACAGTCTGCAAACCTGGTCTACTATGATGAAAAATTTATCACTTTCTTCTTCTGCCTGCTTTTTTTGTTTTCACTGCCTATTTTACCTATACTTGCCTTTGAAATTTGAGTAGTCATTATTATTTGATGGGACAATTTTTTTTTCTGAATGCGAGACCTCAGGTTGTTTCTTTTTTTCTGTCACCCACACAGTTTGACAAATGTGTTAACTCTGTTGGCAAATACCCTATTTAAAGTGCCTGTGGAAGATTAGTTATTAGTTTTTTCTACAGGGAAGCTGCCAGGAAGAAAATTTGAAGGATCAGTCGATTGCCACACTCTCTGCTAGGACTGTACAGGGGAATTGTCTGGCTGGGCTGCCTTGAATTTCTAATCCTTTGCAGTTGTTATTCTCACATTGTATTTTGTGTATCTGAACTGTTGTAATTGGTGATTGAGAGGCAGAAATACCAAAGCTCATCTTGTCTTTAATACTTTCTCTGACATCATCTGTGAAATATACTCACTGATGCTGTGGAATAACAAAGCTGGGGAAAACATTTTTTTCCCCTCTGAACCACACTCCTTTACCTGCCTGAGGTGCAATATATCAAAATATCAATTACTACGTACTGTCTTTAACTGTACAGTATTGCCAGAACAGGCAATACTGTTTGATTGCTAGTTGACTGTTCATTGAGCAATGTATTTCTGTAATAGCAGATTTTCAATTTTTTCCCCTTGCTCCCCCATGCAAACCTGTTGTCACCAGTTCATGTTTGGGGACACTATTAACCAATTGCATTTCCATTTTAAGGCTGGTTATTAGACTTAGTTTTTCTCTTTCTGGCTTTGTACCATTTCTTTTTCGTGCTGGTGAATATGAAGTTGCTTTCAGTATGTATTGGTTTGCTTTTTTAATGTAGCTTTGTATTTGTGTTCTACTCCCATTATCCTTGTTTTTTCCTTGTGTGTAGATGTCACTTATTTCGCCAGCTTAACATATCCCTGCCTCCTGCTGCTTCCCTTGCTACAAGTGGAAAGCTAAGAGCTCAGGGACAAGACTTGTTTTATTGACCCCAAAGGCATCCTTAGAGGAAGATGGGATGATGTGTTTGTTGTCTGCTGGGAAAGTGCCTTGCCTCTGCACGTTGGGGGATGTGTTTTGGGGTGTTTGTCTTTATGCCTCGATTCTGGTTCTATATTTAGTTGTACTGAGCCCCAGTTAGTATGTTACTCTGTCTTAAGCAGGTGCCAGTCTCTAAGGCTTTTAAACGTTTAATCCTGAAGCCTGTTTACGTATAGGGTTTTTTTTGACACATAAGCTGCAGACATGCCTCCTGTATTTCTTTCCAAGTTACTCCTCTTGCTGCCAGCTGATGGCAGTGGCATGCACAGGTCTGGCACTCAGACTTCTCCGAGACTTCTGCCTCTTGCCATTCAGGGCGGGAGGCAGGGCGGGGAACAGCGCCTGCCCAAGTCCTGCTCATTTGCCTGCCGCCTGTCTCCAGTGCCCAGTTCTGCCTAGAAGTGCTGGCACTGAATTGAAAGCAGCCCAGTTCTTGTGCATTGCAGCTGATTCCCCCAGGTTTCAGAATAGCAGCTGTGAAAAGGCAGTTTTCAATTTGTTGCTGTGTGTGGGAACCTCTGAGCAGCAGCAGAGAGAGTGTTTGCATGTCGGTACCAGGCTGCATCAGCTTAAGTTTGCATTTTGAAGGTTATTTTCTCAGCCATAAGCATTGAAGGCTTTTAATTTTGGGTTTATAACTCCCTAGAATTTGATGGTACTTGCTCAGTAGAATTTATTTCTGGTTCTTATTTATTTTGCAGTGAGGAGATAAAGCATATGCTTCTCTTCAAGTGTGATTGCTTGTATGTATGAGTTCAAGAATGTTCTTGAGTGTTTTTCCTGTCGGGAAGGGGAAAGGCATTAATTAACTGCATTGTGAAGAATGAACAGAGGTACAGTGAGTACTTCTTTAAATATGTGACCTGATGGAACAAAATTAGAAAAAGAGAAGGTGATTATACAAGAATTTTTCTGCAACTGTGTTTCCATTTTTCTCTCAACCATTAATTATTAATTTATGTTCCATTGTCTTGTCTGTGGGGTTTTAGAAGTAGAGGCTGGCAGCTTCTGTGTAATGAAAGTGCTGGAGGGATACTCTGAGTGATAGACACAAAAAGAATCCTTAGGATAATACTTTGAGTAGATTTGTTTGGGCCGTAGACAAGGATGTGGAAGAAAGGAGAAATACATGATGTATAAATCAGACCTCTGAAGAGATGGTGTACATCTGCAATGGCTAGAGGAGAAATGACCATCAGTGATGGCGAGTTTCAGGGACTGAGTTGAAGGTGTTGAGAAAGTGTTGAGGAACTGAATTAATTTTGAAGTAGAGGAACTGTTTAGCAAGGACAATGACAAAGTTAAAGAGGAATGAATTTGTAGCAGGGAAATCCACTGGTCATGAGAGCTGTGTTTTAAGTATTAAACAGAAATGAAGGAGGAATATCTTGGGGGTGAGTTTGCAAGAAAGATAGAAAAAAACGATAATGATTAAACTGTTAAATAAGGGAATAGTCTCAAAATCCTTGTCAGTGTAATACACAGAATAGCTAGGGCAAAGAACTGGTGAGAAAAATGGAATGCAGAAGCTGGACTGCATGAAAATCAAAGCAGTAGCATATAGTGTACTGGGGAAAGCTGGGTTTTCATCTGCAGAAAGTTGGAGTTGCTTTATATGTTTAGGTTGTTCTAATGGTGAATTCATGAGTTTTATTTTTCTAAGAAAAAAATTCACCTTCAGGCAGTCCACGCTGAATGTTTATCTTGCTGGCTTTTGCTGGGAAACATCACCAGTTTGTGCCTATTGCTCATAAATTCCTTGATTTATTTGTAAATTATGTATTCTGAGGCCTTGTATCAAGGTTATTTCTTATTCAGAAGTGTTCTACAAATGTTTCTCTACTCCAGCCATTTAATATATCAAATATATATTATTGCTAAAATATTAATATTGACCATTTAATTTTTTTATTATTTTGACCTTGTTATGGATGGAGCATAGGCAAAGAGAAGAAATTAAATAAAATAAGAGGTTGTTTTATTTTTGTCTGATATTAAATCATCGTAGAAATCAGTTCCCCTTTAATGTTCTCTTCCTTCCTACAGCGTCATTAAAAGGCAGAGGATTTTTCAGTCTCTTACCAGTGGGGATTCAAGAGTAAATACTGGAATTATTTGGGGATGGAAGTTAACAGACTCCATTGGAATGTTTCTTTTTGTAGTAATCTTCAGCTAGCTGTTGGAGTATTTGCCTGAATGGACACATAAATTCTGCTTGCATTGACTTAACTCCAAGTGCAGTACCATTCTCATAGCCACACCTGTGCTACACACAGTGGAGATTCTGAGCATACTAGTACATTGTTGTGAAGTAGCTAGACGTGTTTCAGCTTAAATATTCTGTGATGCAATCACAGTTCTGACAATCTTGTTTATATGATGTTGGGTTCTTTTCAGCATACTTAGTCTCCCAAATTAATTGACTTTAAAAACACTACTTGAGATCGAGGCCAGCTTTTAAAGTTGTCTTTCTCTGCCATCCAAGTTTTTAGGTACTTAATAACTTAATGTTCCCATTTATATAATGTTTGTTATATAAAGTTATTGTAAGACCAGCTGTATTTGGTGAATATAAGCCTTCTGTTTTACCACCAGGAATATAAAAACCCAAATACACAGTGGAAAGCTGACAATTACAAGATCCAGCTGCGTGTGCATATATCGATGTATTTCACTCATGTGTTGCTGAAAAGGAAGTGTCATTCTTAACTGTGTAATGTAAAGCTAATCTGTTTGTTCTGCAGATCAGTCACCCACTGATATCAGACTATGCCAGTAGTTTTGTGCCCGGCTCTCTCTCAGACACCCTGAGTGTGGAATGTACCTTATGGGACTTCTGTTGGAGCCAGATGAAAATTTGTTTGTCCCCTCATTGCCCCACCACCCAAAGCCTGGGGTGGGGAATTTTTAAAACCTCTTTCTTTGCTAAGTCGCCTGGAATGTCAGTGATATGCTGTGAACAGAGCTGCTGTTGTCTTTGCTTGATTCTTCCTCAAACTTTATTTAGAGCAACTGGATTACACCAGTCTTTCTGCTGCTTTAATGGAGCTTGCTGTCTGTAGATGAAAAACACCGTGAAAGAAAGACAAGTATTATTTATTTAAAATAATAGAATTATTCAGTTTATTACTAATCCTCTAGCTGTTTTGTGTTCTGGATATTTAAACTCTAATGGTTTATTAACCCATTGATTGCTAACAACATTTGGTCAGAACTCAGTCCAGAATGACCTTCAAGAGGCCACAGAGGTGTGTGATGGAATCAGGAAACTGGGTAAAGCCTCCATACATGACCTTCTTGCTGTATTATAAGCTGTGTCTGTTGCAAGTGCACTTAGCTATGCAAAGTAGCACAAAAGGGCAGGAAACTGTACAGGCTGGCAGGTTCTGTTTCACTGTACAGATGCACTTTTCTGGTGTCACACTGCTTGCCAGTGGAGATGTGACTTCAGAGAGTCAGAGAGATTTAATATAAAGCAACTAACACAGAGTCAAGAAAGAGAGATGGAGCCTAAATGAGATAAATAGCACAACAGGGACACAACGGTCTCCTTTCTGAGCCATTAAAGCAGGACAGCATATGCAATGCAAACATAAAAACAGCTGAAATAACAAAGTAATAAGAGTCGTGCTCTGTCTGAAGTTAATTAGGGGCAACAAACTGCCCCTAATTACTGAAAGTGTGAGATCCTCAGCAAAGCTGCCTGGGATACTAATTAGAAGAACTGATTATAAGAAATAGAATGAATAATTAATGACTAAGAAATAATTTTGAAGAGTATCTTCAGAGAGCAAATAAAGTGCCCTTGGAAAATACTGTGACACCCTGAGCCATCCACTGAATCTAATCCTGCAGATAGACCTGAACTGACAAGTTTGCTGTGCTTATGCTTTCTAGTGCTGAGGCAGAGACTTATAGGGGTGGATTGACAGGTAAAATAGGAATAGTATTTCCATTTCAATATCAAATGCTCTCTTCAAATATTTTTTTTATGTATGACTTCAATAGGACCTGCTTGTGAATATGCTGACGATTTTTTTGATAGTTGATTTTGTTTGAATAGTTGGCTTTGCAGTAGCCAACTAGAGCTGAGAGAGGTCTTTGGTTCTTGCAGAGGGCCTCTGGGTAGCATCCTCTGTGTTGATTAGTAGCATGTGTATCTGTAGCAACTGTTGGCTGTCAAGTGTATGGGCCACCAAATGGACTGTGATTTTTCTGTGTTCTTGAAAAAACAGCAATATGGGAATTACTTCTGACAGAATAAAAATTAAAAGTTTAAAGATTTATCTTCTTCTCAAAAAAACCCCAAACAAGAAAGAAAGAAACTAGCTCAATTAGTAAGGCATTTTTATCCTAAGCAGTTCTTTAATGGGTCTAATCAGGAAAAAAGTTTTATCCCGAAATCTGTTTGGATGTTCCCACCTAATTGGCATTCCTTAATTTCTTAATTTGAACTGTTTTTAATAGCCTTAATCCTCAGTTACATTGACACATACATAGAAATTTAGATTAGGAATAAATAAAAATAAATGCTTGGAAGCATTGAACCTTAGGAGCAATTTCCTCTACTGGTTCTAAGTCTCTGCTGGAGACCGAGGTGGGAGGCTGCAGGTACCCCAAAGTGCTGGGGTGTACATGAAGGGGACATGGATCTTGAAGTAGTTAGGCTGGGCAATCAACCCACTGCTGTGTGGTGTCCATCTAGGAACAGGTGTGACATTTAATCCTCAGTGATCCATCTGTGATCATTGTAGTGAGTCTCTCTTTATGTGGGGTTTGTGTTCAGAGAGGGAACAAACCCAGAACCGAAATACCCATGTCTTTTCTAGTGTCTTTTAGTTGTTCTGAGCTTCAGTAGATCCATCAGTATCTCCTTGGTCCCGTAAGGTTGTGTGTTGCAATGAATTGATTAGTGTCTCTTTGGTCCCGTAAGGTTGTATGCTGTAACTCTGAATGTGTTCACATCCTGGAAGAAGGGTGTGAACACAATGGACTCCTGTGAGCTCAAAGTGAGACACATGACCCTGATCCATGGCAGAGGCAGAGAGTCCTGCTATTGGTGGTGCATTCCTGCTTCCCTGCATGCTGTGGTTCTGCCAGATTCTCTATGGGATGTGAAAAGTGTCTGTTTGTGTGGAGTTTTATATATATAAAAGGGAGGAGAGAGTGTGTGTCTGCATGAGAGAGGCAGGGAAAAAGCTATAGGTACTATTAATCTACTAAGATTAGAATAGTACTGCACTGCATGTTGTGATCTCATTGATTTTCAAGTTATGCATTAAGCATAAGATACTGAAATACAAGCTACTTAATATGACTACTTTTTCAGAAATGTCTTTTTATTTGTTCTGTTTCTTGTAGTAGAACTTGTGAATTGCCATTGAATTTCTTTAAAAACAAACATCACACACTCCCAACCCCTCAAACTGAGCCAACACATCCAGCATCTCAAACCTGCAGATCTGTGTTCTGCCTTGGCTTTTGTACCTTTTTCAAAGACAAAATTCCTTACCTTGTGATAAGGAAGAAAAGATGTTCATATGAATTGTGTTAATAGTGAATATTTTAGTTTTTATTAATACTGGGCTTTTAGAATTGATCTGATTACTTAGGGCTAGGTCAGTGTGCCCTGTTGAAATGAGTACACTGAATTTCTAGTATTCCATTTCTGCTCTTTAAGTTTTACAGGCATAAGACTTAAATAGGTGGCTTGATTTTATATTTAGGATGGATTTATACCTTGGCTGCAGACATTTGCTTTGGAAACCTGTTCTCAGTGTGAAAGATAATTTATTTTCCTAATTTGATTGAATTTGTGGGGTTTTTTTCCTGTAGTGGAAAAATTATTAGTCCAACAGGAAAACAGCTATCTCAATTATGTGGTTTAAAAACAACAGTAAGAAAAAATTCTCCTCCTCTCTGCTGCACAGCTGTAGAGATAGTGCTTACCTTTTACTCAGTCTGACTTCAGTGAGGCTCCAGAGCAGCCAACACAGCCATCATAAGTCACTTTTTGGGGAAAAAAAAAGAAGTTGGTCTATTTTATTTTTAGTAGTGATGTGGTTAGGGTGGAACAGCTGCTTCATATCGGTGGTCAGACTAACCCTGCCTCAGTCAGTGCTAATAAGATGAATGGGGTGATGCCTATTGACTATAATAGCTGGAGTAATGCATCTTCTCAGAGATTGAGCGGTGTGAGGAGCTGAAGCTCTGAGCGGATGGTCAGTGATGCAAATCCATTTCAATCTGTAGTGCTGGAGAGCCTGGAAAAGGAGCAGAATTGCATAAGAACATCAGAGTAAGATAGCTGGCCTCTAACCTTCCCTTTCTGAAAGGCTGAAGGATTCAGGGAAAAACTCAGTCATTTTGTCAATGGAGTGAATCCATCCTTGGACAGGATGTGCGTTTGTGTGTGTAAGGCAGGTGCCAGGTTGCATGTACTCACCACAGTCATTCGTATATGAATAGGTAAGAAAAAAATAGTGCTTCAGGTACCAAAATTGAAAACTGTCTCAAAATATTTCTAAGTTGCTTGCTAATTTTGGGCCTAATAATTTTAAGCCAAATAAAGCATTGGAATAATATGTTGGGGGTTTTTGCTGTTGCAAATAAATAAATTTGTGCAATCAATGCAGAAGAGTGAGAAAGATCAAGATGGACTAAACTAATCCTGTTTTGAGGAGGATTTGGTAGTCTGAGTTAGGGACAACATTTCTGATGCAGTAGCTTCTAAACAGTTTAGTGTGTCTATTTGCAAATTGTGTGCATACAAGTTAGGAAACCAAAATAGGAGCTTTTTTGAATGGTGCCACAAATAGGAGAGCTGTAGATTTTCCCTCACTATATTGTGTGAAAATTGGTATTTTATCCCCCTGCCAGTTCACAAGATTCTTTTTGAATCACCAGATTGTTACCAGGGGATATGTCTGCTGCCAAACAGCTCTGCTGCTGTATTTGTGCCTTTGACAGAACGTGTAATAAGCCAGGCTAGCAAAGCTGCTGTGCCTCAGGTACACCAAGTAAACATGCTGGCAAATACCACAGCAGAATGAAATTGTGCATTTGCTGTGGGATGGAAAGATTATATTGCAAAATTATTGCAAAGCTGATGAATGTATTCAACACACAGAGAAGTTACTGTGTATCATACTTGAACTGCAAGTGGGAAGGGACCTCCGGGGTTGAGTCAGTCTCATGTCCAAAAATAAGACATCTTGTCTCTTTTATAAGCAGGTGAAATTTCACTTACTAGGTATCATTACTGTTTTTCATTCCTATGGTTGTTGTTTCCCAGACTTTTGTTTCCCAGATGAATGCGTTTGCAGGTTTGGTTTGTACCCACTTCCTGTTCTGTCAGCTCTGCCCTTCAGCTTAATAACTGCTTTTCCTTCCTGAAGGCTTTAGTAGGGGATGGCGTCTCATTCTGCTATATGAAACAATCCAAACAATCTGACTATCCTAACTGCATTTATCTGTAGGTTTTGCAGCTGGAATTAATGCCCCCTTGTTCTCATGTCACGTTAACATGGTACCTGGAGTGTGCTAAGGCAGTGCATTTGGGCCTTCAACTCAGAGCAGTCAAGGAGAACAAAAATCATGCAGAAGTTGTTGTGAGTCCTGGCCTGAAGTTTGGGATGCTGAATTTCACCCCATTTCTGTCAGCACATCTCCTGTGGTGGCTGTTTTCCAGTACATCTTTTTATCCAATAATTTTTTTTTATCCACTCTGTGTGCTGGTGCATCCCAGCCCTGAATGCCAATATCAGTCTTCATATTCAGAATTCTTATAGTCATGTTCCTGTTCTCTCTGTCATAACAACATGGAAACACTGTATTTATTGTCAATTTTCAGTTACCTTTCCTTCTATTTCTCCTTTAACAGTTCCCCTCACATTTTTTTGGAGTCCTTTTCAGCTTTGTGGCAGTATCTCTGCTGTGTAACTGTTGTTTAGATAAGATCTACAGCATTCTTCTAGCCAGAAAGCAAGAATAAAAAGAAAACAGATTACTTGATTTTTATCATATTTTAAATAATTGTGGTAAATTGGTGACTTTTTTAATCCTTCCTGTTCTGGGTCAGATATTACTCCATTACCCTTACCCTGTTTCTAACCTTATTTTTATATCCTTGTCCCGAAGAGTCTATGCTCCTCTGCGTATAAGAGACCTGCTGCCCTCTTTTGGGAAGGAGGGTACTTTGGTGGATGCTAGACAACTTTCAGACTCTTCTAAAGAGTTTGCACACTGCCTCATTCAGGTGTCTCAACTCTTCAGATGACTGAATTGACTAACTCCTCTTAATTCCTTGACATAGAGAATAAATTACCACTTCTCAGTTTTCAGGCTAAAAAGATCTTCCTGAGAAAATGAAAACTGCTGAGACCAGATTTGTGTTCAATAGCCATGCCTATCAGCAAGCTCTCAAAATAATTAAGTGCTGTGGTGATAAAGAATAAAACGTGTTCAGTGGCACAATTTGTATGAATTCACTTGCAGTGTTGCTGTGTGTCTCCCTTCTACTTTGTTTTTAGCCCAACTGCTATCAGTAGTCTTGAGTTCCTGGTTGTCCAGTAAGCTTCTAGAAAGGCTGTTTCTGGCATTCTGCCCTGGCCACATTTGGCACACTGCAGAGCAGAGTTTAAAAAACATCTGTTAGGTCAAGCGTTTTGTTGACCACAGGAGGTTAAATGGTTAGGACATACTGATTTCTCTATGGAATGTGTCCAGACTTGTGAATTTTCACTATATTTTTTGTATATGACTTGAATGCTTGTAGCAGTCATGTATAACATGAGTAACATAAAATAGCAGCATTTGGAGTTAATCTTTCCTTCTAAAATATTGAGCCAGTGTTTCTGTTTTGAAACCCATTGACATGTATATACACAAGTTTTCTGTGCAACAAAAAACATAGCCTGGTGCTTCCTTCCTAACTTCCTAGCTTTCCTTCCTTTGACACCACAACTTTGTGCTTGAATAGAGCCCAAGAATGAGTTACTTATGGCCCTATGTCATCTTTTATTCCTCCTGTAGTGTGGTAATTCAGGCATCTCCCAGCATTGGAAAGTTGCAAGGAACCTTGGCCTGTCTGCCTTACTCCTACTCAGCACTTCTAAGCAATAATTTTAGGAAAAGCTGTTACAAAGTATATACTGTGAATTTTTCTGAAGGTCATTCATTTTTCTGTGCTTCTTGGGAATGGTGTTTGTGCTTGTGCTGGGAACCAAGTGAATCACTTTGAAAGTCTGGTTCTTGTTCCTGCCAGGTTTAATTGCACAAAGTTAAGCAAACCTCATTCACCACAACTCTTCCACTTCTCACACTCCTCAACTGTACTGGATTTTATGAAATGGCATATATGTCTTTAGTTTAGGCTTGTGTTGTCTGGTCCTTTGCACCAGAAGGAAGAAAAGCTTTAGAAAGGGGAAGAGAGGCATCCTGTCAAGTTGGTAGTCTCAGTAGAAGAGTGGAGAACTGGGAGTTAGAGGAAGGAATAATCTCTGTCTCTGGAAGCTCTGATTTTTGTATGCTTTGATCCTTCATCATTATGCCTTCTGTGCAGAACAGGAAGAATATCCACGTTGCTCCTCTGCAGTAACTTTGAAAATAATAGAAATACTGAAAGTTGAGTTCTATCTGAAGTTTGGAAAGGAGATTGAATCTCCAGAATATCAGACTACGCCCTAGCTGGTGGTGCAATAGCTGCGTAGTGAGTGTCAGCTCAGTTCCTCTGACATGTACCTAATCACTGTGCCTTTTTTTTCTGTGACAGTGGGAGGGATGGAGATCAGGAATCCTGTTCTGTTGCCTTTTGGTTAGATACATAAACTACCAGTACAGTGTATACCAAAGTTTTCTTAGGCAACTTTTGCAGGATTAAAGGTAAGAATTTTCTCCTGACTTAAACTGGGAAGGCTGGGAGGCTTTCAGCCAACTTCCTTTCATTGTTTCCTTCAAACATCTGATGTTATCTGGTCTGCAATATGTTATTAAATATGTGGCTGTCCTGGAGCCACTTAACCTTTTCTCCTTAGCCCGTGTGCCATGCCCTGTCATCCTGGCCTTCAGGGGACTCAAGCAGGGAAACTTCTGTGGTTCAGTGGGATTTTGCACAGTACATGCTCTGTGAATATATTGTGAAGTTGTAACTAAGCATTTATGGAGAGTAATGGCTTTAAGACTATTTTATTTTTTTCTTTTTTCTTTTTTTTTTCTTTTTATCTTTAAGAAGGGAACAAAAAAAATGGTCACACTGCTAAGCTCTAATTAGAGTAGCTTTAGAAAGACCTGCTTGATTTGCCTTTTGAGCTCTGTGCTCTGTCAGGTAGGTTTTGATCAAATGCTTTCCTGCCAGCATTCAGTTGTTAGCATTCAGTCTGAGTTAGTCACCAGTGAATTATGGTCTGTGATATGGTCCAGGTCCCATTGCTATAGTTCTTTTCTCTTTATTGATTTCCATTCTCATTTTCATTATTGTCCTGCTCTCTCACTGTGTGCTTTCTAGTGCTTTTATTTTGTAGCTTTTCAGAATGAATGTCCATGAGTCATGATTTGAAATAAAATGCTAATAATGACATTATGCAACACTTTGAAATAAACATTTCTGAGATTGTTCCTTTTAAGTGGTTGACTTTGAGAAAAATCATACCATACAATGATAAGGCAGTAGGAATTAGAAAAAAAAAAAAACAGGCTGGTAAACTTTAATATTTTAATTTAATACCTCATTCTTGAATAGGCTTGCCAGCATCAGGAAGACTGATGAAAAGAAAATTTTCTTGGCCATTTCTTTTAAGCAGAAATCAAGAAATGAAATCATTATTGGTGCAGAATTAAAAATATTTAATTATATGTTTTTTTCCTAATCTACTCAGACCTGAGTAACAGCTAAATAGTGTTGTGTCCCCTTTCACTATGAGTTTCTGTCTCTAAGAGTGTGCAAATGTTACATGCTAGCTCCACCAAGTTGTCCAGAGGGATGTAACATGGTATGGCCATGGAGCCAAATATTCTATTAAAACAGCTAAATTTGAGCATGGACTCTTGTGATATGAAAACCTGCCAATTTTTGACTGTTTCTAGTCAGCTGTTGGGTCTGTAGTTCTGGATTTGTTTCTAAACTGAGAGATTTCCACATTCCCCTTTTTTTTGGTGGTTCCCTTCTCCCTGGAAATAGTACTTTTTAAAGATTGATGAATGTGGGAAACACTTCTGGTAGAAGTTGATGTGTCTCTTGTCTTTTCTTATCTTTACAACTCTCTTTACAGTTCTCATGAAAGTGAGACCACAGAATGCAGCTGCAACTGAAGAAGTTTCCTGATATGCTTTTCTGAAGTACAGCTCCCATCCTCACTGCTATTTTTTGATGAAATACTTGAGATCATGTAATCTGAATACTGTAATTTTTATAACTATTTTTCAGGAGTCAAAGTATTGGCAGAGGAGTCAATACATGGCATAAGGATGTAGAGGGGCAGATGAGAGGGGGAAATAATTTGTTCTAGGGGAGGTAATCTGGATTTTCCTGTACTGATGGTGATGAATACCTTTACTTGAATGTTTCAACTCTGAAGAAAACTTTAGAAGCATTAGCAAAGGAGAACTATCATTTGGTAAAATTTTGCAGAACTAAGCATACTTCTAGTTTGGGTAGTATAGTGTTTCCTAGTAATTGGTATTTTTTCCAAAATTAATTTAAGTGGTTTTTACCTGTTTCAACAATGGTGCCTCTGAAGGTCAGACAAGAATAAGAGGAACCCTTCAAACCCCCACTCTTTTAGCTCTTCTGCTTCCAAGACAAAAATTTAGTAAAATGAATAGGTGAATAGGAATTACAAAACTGTTGGTAGTTGGGAGCTTATTGTTTATGTAAAAATAAAATCCATTATTAGAGAAGAAACAGGCATCTAAAAGACTTGGGTGATTTATACAGTGGTATCAAACATTAGTTGTCTGAGGCAAATCTGTTATTTGACTTTAAAATGCCTGTTTAGCTAATAAGCAGCTCATCTTAGCAATTATTAATTGGTCTGTAACTCTGTAACTTAGGAGCACCTGGAGGTGATCTTGAATGTTATTTGAGTAAAGTCAGACCGATATGAATGGGTACTACTGCACTGAAAATTAGGTGTGTGGCAATAGCAGCCCATAGCCAGATTGTAAAATATCTTCTTTTTTGATATTTTTTTCAGCCTCCTGTTGAGAAAGGGAAGTGTTTGTGAATCCACCTCAGAGGGAATTGTGGATTTTTGCTAGGTGTGTTCATTTTGAAAGAACAATAACATATTATTCTTATGTTTATACAAGATTTTTGGGTGGAGGAGAAAAATACTTGGCTTTAAACCAGATGGCTCATGGAGAGCGTGAATTTATTCTTTAACATGTGACTCCGGGATTTCAACATATATAGGCAACATAGTCATCAATCCTTTTTTAATTTATTTTAGATTACTTTGTAGCAGTTTTTTGTAAAAGCAATGTGATTTGGGTAAATATGCCTGAAAGTCCTTGTTGTTAAAAGTTAGAAATTTAGGCTGAATTTGCATTATTTGCATAGCTCTAAAATTTAGCAGAAATGGAGATCAAATCCTGAGGGAAAATGCTTTGTCAAAAGATGAGGTAGTGTTTACAAAAGGCTTACAGAATACTGATTTCATTTCCTTATTTTTCTGTTGTTTGATACTTCTTATGATTAAATAATTCATTAAATATTTTTATGAGAAAGGTTTTTTTTTATTTGCTTACACAGAATGTTATTTTCTAAAGTAAGAGAAGCATTGTTCCTTTAGTGTTAGCCCCCTTTAAGTGTGGATTTTCCACAAATTCTGGGTTATTGTGAATGTTGTGAGCATGCTGCTGTCTTATCATGATGCCAGAAACATCTGTTATTTTTGGGTAATAAAATGATCTACTTTCAGAGTATTTGTAACCTCTGATGCTGTATAAGGATGGAAACTAAGAGATGTAAAGTTTTGTGTCAGCCTTTTTAGTGATTGTACAGTTTTTGTGTCCTACGTGCAGTAAATCAATCTGTGTGCTTCACACTATCTTGCACTGCAACCACTCTTCATATATTTTACAAATAAAAAGGTGGAAAATTTGCAGGGAATATACTAATAACTGTAAATTAAAAAATCTTCCACATAGTAGGGTTATTTCCCTCACTTCATATACAAAGAGGCTTTATTCTCAAGTACTGTAATGTCATAGTGGCAGTATTGTCATGGATGTAGTCAGTGACTCAGAAATGAGTTAGCTAATTTTGAGTTCTGTATTTAACTGAAGAGATGAGTTTGCACATGAAAGAAGGCAAGCTTGGGAAGGCGACGTAAATTTGAGCACTCTTGTCTGGACTCCCATTGAGTTAGGGGTAATTTGGACATCACAGACATGTGTGCATCAGTTCATTCATTAGGTCATCCACTCATTTGACACATTTATAAGGTGTGTGCTGTAGATTGACAAGTGACTTGCTTGCTTGGGTACATTGACTGCATGGGTAAGATCTCCACTGAGCACATGCAGGAATTTGAACATCTTCAACAGTGAAGACTCTGACCTTTCTGAACATCTTTTCAGGGGTTTGACCACTGTTACGAGGGTAAAAAAATTCTGTAGGTCTAGAGAAGAATTCCCCATGAGTTGAGGTCTCCAGCTGTGGGCAGTGTAGGTGGGACACAGCTGCCTGGGTCTCTGGCTAGTGGCAAGTGCTGACCTGGGGTGTCAGTCAAGTTGTGGTAAGGAATATCCTTGTGACTCTCCTACAAGGAAATATATCCTGCATCCTGAAATGTTGCCAAACTGTTTACAATGTAAACTGTATCTGGACTGGAATGTGGGTGTTGCATTCATTTTTCTGGCGTGCTGTGTTGTTACCAGGTTGTGTTTTGCATGGAGTCGCTTCCTTCAGACCAGCACTCATCAAATCCAAAATGAGGACTCACACAACAGTATTTTGTAGAGGGGAAAGTGCAGTAGAGGCCCTAAAACCCCTCTGCTTTGTCTTATTAAAACAGCATCACTTTCTGAAATCCTCATATTCACTAGAACAAACAGCAGGAACAAACTACCCCATTTAATTTTGGCCAGATGATGAGATTTAAGTTTCTGACCTAATGGGAGTTCAAGGACTTTTCCGTGAAGTAGGTTGGATATTAAGAAAAGATTCTCCACCCAGAGGGTGTCTGGGCACTGGAATGGGCTTCCCAGGCCAGTGGTCACAGCACCAGCCTAACAGAGGTCAGGAAGCATTTGGATGATGCTGTCAAATACAGGGATGTGGGTGTCCTGTGCCAGGCCAGGAGTTGGACTTTGATGACACTTATTAGTCCTTTCCACCTCAGAATATTCTGTGATTCTGTGAATCTTTGTTTCTGTGCATACTTCAGTGCAGCTAGAGTACAGTGCTGTAGACAGGCACTTTTCACCTGGTGGGCTGGGATGCTCCAGCATCCTGAAATACAGTTAGGCCTTAAATTTGAATGCATACTGTGCTATCAGAATTCACCACAATTTTATCCCAATACACTGGAATAATAAAGATGAACATCCTATACCATGGACACATAGGATTGTCTATCATAGATATAATGAAATTGTTAGAATTAGAAAGTATATTTGTGTAAGGAATATGATTATTTCTTTTTTTATCTTGCCTTGTGTTTAATGTTGCTAATTACCTATTCCAATTATTTTTTCTCTGTACCTCTTCTATGCCTCTTGCAACTTGCTCTATCATATTTGAAGAAAAGAGCAGTTGTGTTTTTAATACAATATGAAATTTTATTAAACCTCATTTAGCAAAATACCTTCACATTTTTTTCTAAAAAACTGTTTGAAAGTTATTTTTCCCTGAAGAAGGGCCTTATTTAATTTAAAGCAACTAGCTTATTGGCTTGGGGTGTTTTTCGTGTATTGTCTTTTTTTTTGGTTGGTTGTTCAGTGTTGGTTGCCTGCCTGTTCATCTTTTTAGGTTCAGAAATGTTGCTTTGCAGGAAGAAGCAATCTCTCATGATGAATTTCCCTTCCTTTTCTTCCCCTCTGCTGGATTGAGTGGTCCTAGAAAAGATGCTTTCCCCTATAATGTTCTGACTGAAAAGAAGTGGCCGCTGCAGCGCTGCTGTTTCAGCGTTGGCATTAGGTATTGGTCTGTCTCGTTCTTAACTTTCTGAAGTTAGATCTCAGGAGATGATAGCACTTGTTCTACCTATAGGAATTTGAAAAATAGAACCTTATGCTTTATGCAATTTGTTTGCTTTCTCCTTTCTCAAGAGTATTAATCTTATTTTCAGTCTTTCTCTGGAAAGACCTTTCGAGGTAGCTTGCTGCCTCTGAAACCTTTCATAGTAACTTCATACTTCACAACATGCTATCATAGGTTTGTCTTTAAAAAAAGAAGTTCTACCTCCTTTCTGCAGTTTTTAAAAGCAAATTTTCCTGGCATATGGGCTTTTAAAATTTAAACCTTCAAGTTTTTTTGAAGGAAAACTTAGTGCCTTTATGAGACTGCTTTGCTTCCTTGCAAGCTTTGACTTTTTATAGATCAGAGACAATGCCTTGGGGAATCAGTGTTCCAGTCAAAGTAACAGACATGCAGATTACAGTGAATTCTAACATCAGGAAAGATCATGATATGGGATTTCTGTACGTTAGTGACATTAGAGCAGAATTGTCTTTAAAGACTTACTCCTTTTGGGTGGTTTTTGCTTCCTTTTGCTTTCAGCTGGCTAGTTTGTAAAACCAGATTGGATTACCAGGGCTTTTCAAACTGTTGAGAGCAGCAGATGCATAAATGTGAATTATTTAATGAATGTAGCTTGAGGTGCATAAGAAATATCTAAGCAACATGAAAATTAAAATACGAAGTTAAGTAATGTGCTGCCTTTAGAGATCAGGAGCTAAATCTGCAAGACTGAAAAAATAATGGAATATGCGTTCAGTATTCTTCATGCTTCTGATAACTCCTTCAATGGCCAGTTGTGTTCTATTATCTTTGTGTTGCCATGGAGTTCATAATCTCTCTTTTCCCTGGGAAATGTGCTCACTTGTATCACCCATGGGGTACTGTAATAGCTATGCACCATTCTGGTGCTGAAATTTCTGGTCAGAAAGGCTCCATAAAGTCTTACTATTGAGCTCTTGACTAACTTCTTCCTGTGTTGATAGAAGACTGTCTTCCATTGTAGAATCTAAGTGTGCCTGAGATCATGGAGCTTTTGTCATTTATGTTAAACAGGTGGGGTTTTTGTTGGTTTTGTTTGTTTGTTTTTTGTTTGTTTGTTTGTTGTTTTTTTTTTTAAATCCCTGTATGTTTTTTTACAAGGACATGTTGTTACAAGTTGGTCATCTTGATAAGCTTACTTTGGAGCCAAAGTATAACGGGCTTTTCTTTAAAAAAAGAACATAAAAGAACTTTAAACCTATGTTTGTGTAGTCTTAAACCATATTCATGGGTCATCATATGGCTTTTTGTTTAAAAAACTAAAACAAAACCTTGATGTTACCCACAGATCTTTTGGGGTAAAAACTAGTTTTGTTTAGTATTTTATCCTAGATTTTCTTGACTATGAGGAAAAGCGGTTTTGGTTCTAGAATTAAAAATTCTTCCTGCTTGTTTTCTTTGGAACATTTTGTTGGCTTCTGTTTAGCTGGAATATTAACTTCATCACAGAGATACAGTTGGAGAAGATTCTTACAAAGTGTGAACACGAATGCTGTGGGCATAATGTAGCATGTGTATTGATTTCTCTTTTTGTGTGCTGCAAATCTGTGTTCAAGTGTAACGTCCTTCTAAGACCTGGCACTTGAGAATTCATAAGAGCTCTTTCTCCCTTCTGTGTAGCTGCTTGTTTCTCAGGGGTAGAGGTGCTTTCAATGAGCTGCCTCATTGAAAGAGTAGTCTGCTCTGCAAACTCTTTGCTATCAGAATTCACTTCGATAGGAGATGAAAAGAATTAACTGTTTCAGAGGAATAAACAAAAGTATTGTTGAGATGTAATCTTTGAAATAATTACTTCTTGTAATACAGTGGTCTAAAGCACTTCAGATGGTGTAGAAATCTTGGTGGAGGAATATCGAAATATTTCTTAAAGTCCAGGCTTGCATCAGACCCGAATGCCAGTGAAAAAGCAGATGAGAAAGTTTGGGAAGGGTTGGAGCTAAGAAAAGGACATTGGTGGCAGGCATGGCTGGTGCCCTCCATGCAGTGCCATGCAGGAGCACTGTGTGCTGTGTGCCACAGCTGCCTGGCAATGGGGGCAGCATCAGCCAGGCTGCCGTGCTCTGATGCTGCTCCATCACCTGCTGGGCCCCTTCTGCTGCCCCTTGCCTGGTCACTCCCTGTCAGAGGGGATTTAGCACTCATAAGAGCACTGTGCAAAACATCCTAACTGCCCATGTGCCTGGGAGGGAGGAATTTGCTGCCAGTGAGCACAGGCTGGGATTTGACTTTGGTTTAGCTGTGGTGGACAGCCTTGATGCTTTTCCTGGACATGTTGAAGGATATGCCATAGAACAAGCATCATAGAGACAGCAGCCCTACTTATTTCACCAAATTGAGTTGTGAGGGCTTTTCCACTCAGTTCTTGCTCATTTTTCTAACTAATTTTTCTTTTCTGCCAAAAATCATCCTGTAATGGAGCTCTCCTCTCGGGCCTCTCTCCTTGTGCTGGCCTTTTTCCATTTCCCTGTGCTACCTCCAGATACTGTCCCAACCTTGTGCAACTTGACCCAGCCCTAGTTTCATGTTTTTCCCAATTTTCATCTTACAGCTGTTCACCACCCTCTCACTTTCTTTCTCATTCATCAAATCACCTTCTATTTTACCATCTTTGCATATCTAGTGTCCAGTACCTAAAGCGTGCTTACAGGAAGGCTGGAGAGGGACTTTTTACAAGGACATGTAGTGATAGTACAAGGGGGAGTGACCTTTAAGGTGAAGGAGGGTAGATTTACATTAATCATTAAGAGGAAATTCTTCACTATGAGGTTGATGAGGCACTTGAACTGATTACCCAGAGAAGTTTTGGACTTCCCATCCCTAGAGGTGTTCAAGGCCAGATCAGTGGGGCCTTTGAGTAACCTGGTCTAGTGGAAAGTTTGCTGTCCATGGCAGGGGGGTTGGAACTAGATGATCTTTAAGGTCTCTTCCAACCCAAACTATTCTATGATTCTGTGATGCCCTAAGCTGAGTAGGGTGGTCTCATTGATCTGGGGGGAAACACACGGCGTGATGACACGGGCAAAGGCAGCATGGCTCTTTGTAGTTTTCTTTTGTAACCTCTGCTTGTTAGCTGTGTCAGAGGGCAGGCCAGCACCTTGTGGCTTTGGCTGCAGAGGGAGATTTTAGCTTCTGGAGGTTTTTCAGGGTACACAGCTGCAGAAGACTTGATTTTGACCAGACAGAAATCAGAGTTTTGTAGCTCTGCTGGGTTGACCTTGGCCAGCTGCCAAACATACAACCAGCTGCTCTCTCATTCTCTTTCTTAATAAGACAGGAGAATAAAATAAGATGGAAAAGTTTGTGTGTTGAGGTAGACAGGGACATCACTTAACAGTTGCCATCACAGGCAAAACAGACTTGATGTGGGGAGAATTAATTTAATTTATGGTCAATCACAGGAGTTGGATGGTGAGAAGCAATGGTCAAAACAAAAATGCCTTCCACTCCCATCACACCTGTCTTTCTTCCTGGCTCATTATCACTTCTTTATTTTCAGCTCATCTACCTCTTCCCCCCCACCTTGAGTGGCACAGTGATAAGGGTAATGAGGGCTGTACAGCACAGCTTCTGCCTAATGCTCTTTCCTCCTCACACTTTTCTCTGTCCCAAGCATGGATCTTCCCCAGGCTCTGCAGTCCTTCAGACAATATCACATGCTCCAGAGTGGTCTCCATGGGCTGTTGGGGCACAGCCAGCTGCACCGTGGTCTCTGCTTGGGGCCTGCAGCACGTCCTCCACTTCTCTCACCCAAGTGTCACAGGAGTGGTTCTCACACTGTTTTCCTCCCACCTTAACTGCTGTGCAGTGTGTTGCCCTTTCTCAAGTGTCTTTTCCCAGAAGTGCTGTCACCGTGCCCGAGGGGTT
Organism: Nicator chloris; assembly: GCA_013400495.1. Classification (NCBI taxonomy): domain Eukaryota; kingdom Metazoa; phylum Chordata; class Aves; order Passeriformes; family Pycnonotidae; genus Nicator; species Nicator chloris. The sequence goes on from WAAE01013497.1 coordinate 38,575, forward strand.
CAGCCATGCCCTGTGGAGGGTGGGTTGGAGCTGTCTGTAACTGGCTGTGTCTGTCCCAGGGCAGCCCTGGTGTCCCGTCAGAGAGGCCACCCCTGCACCCGCTCATGGTCAATGCCTGGGCAGTGACACCCTGTGCAGTAACTTGTCTAAAACAAGAGGTTATTTTTATGTAGATGGCAAAATACCTTTTTCTGGACACAGGGAACATTCTTTTGTCATGCTTTTGAATCCTCGGCCTACAGAGGTATTTCCAGGACTTTTTTCAAGTTACAGCCCTGTACTGGTCACCATGGTCATTGCCTGGGATAGTGGGGCAGTGGGGTGGGCTGTGGTGAAAGGGGAGATCACTGCAGGCACATAAAAACAAAGGTACAGCCTAAAATGGAAATTCGTGCTGTGTGATCCAGTTAAGGGGTTTCCAGTTGAGTGCTGTCAATCTTGCTTACCCAAGCAAAGCATCTATCTAAGTATGTTAAATCATGCATAGGAATAGCAAGATTTATTTAGACGTGAACTGTGTGTTTGCACAACACAGTGATTGCTTATTTATTTGTGGGGTTTGTTCTTCTCTATGCATTTGGGCTGTTTTCTACTGGAATAATAATCTTGATTACTTTCTTCTGGTAACATTTAAATCCATCTTCCATCCCCCTTTATTTTTGAAAAAGAGATAATTAACTTCTTGCTTCTTTTTTTTAGGTCTAGGTGGACTGGATATTATGCTCTTTTTATTTATCTGCCATAGCAGCCAGAGAAGGAGTAGTCTTGAATCAAGAACTGCACAGTCCATTGTCATAGTGCCCTTTTTTATTTAAAACAAAACAATTGGTTTAAGTAATGCAAGAGGAAAAAACATTGGACGTTGCAAATATTTCATTTCTATTCTCTCTAGCGATAAAAGGACATGTGGGAATCACTTAACACTTTGTATTAAATGTTACTCCTTCATGGCGATTATTGCTGTTCTCTGCAATTCATCTTTAAAAAGTGAGAGGGAAGGCAAGTCAGACTTGGTCTCCCTGTGTGTGAGAGTGGACCCTGAGAGGTGCAAAGCAGCTTCTGATCCCTCTGCACACCAGTGGCATTGGAGGGGTTTTTTAATGATGCAGTATTTTTGCCACATGTATTCAGGCCCAAACTGGATGTAATTTTAAGGCTGGAACATGAAAGAGCTGTTTTAGTTGGAAGTATCTTGGGAGGCTTATTTATTTTGTCTTTTTGTCTCTCAGGTTTTATCTATTACTTGAAGGAGACAAAGAAAACATGAATATAGAGGTTTCTGTCCATTGTGGCTTTGATCTGTTCCAGGAAGGAAATAAGAGCTGTGTTGATGTACCCTATCTCTAAAGGTGACCCTATACCACTGTTGAAGATCAGAGATTGACTTTCATCCCTCCTAGCTTTTAATGTGCCAGGGAAGGAAGAACAGGGGACCAGACCTCTTTGCAAAACCTTCTGCATTTTATTGCACAGCAGAAATACTTGCTTTTTCTGTTCTTTCCTCTCCCACCTGATGCACTTGAAGGAATGCTTAGTTTTGAGCTGGCATTGAGAACTGATAGATAAGATGGTGTGAAGAAGGCTGGATGCTTGGACTGCAACAGGTGGGGGAGAGATCAGCACTTGAGATGTGTGGGAATCAGAGAAAGATGGAGAGCTAACCTCAATGTTACTTCTACAAGGTTGCAGGCAGCATGAAGTCCTACATCCCATGACTGTCATGGGGTATATTGGCAACTAGGCTGTATTTCTGGGTTTCAAGACACTTTTTTTAATTGTTCAGAATAGCAGAGAAGAACATCTAGGTGTATCCAATAGTTTGTTATTCAGGCATGCAGAAATATTTGCATGTGAGCGTATTTCTGTTCATTGTTATGGATATCCTTTCCTGCACAAAAGAGGAATTAAATTCCTTTGATGAAAATGATGCTTAAATGCTAACAAGGAATGGATGAACTAAGTGTTTTACCCTGTTATTTGAATAGTCCAGTTGATTTTGAGACTGTTGATTTGCTTGAAAGAAAAGCTATACTGAGGTACATGTTATTTTGCTCTAAAGTCAGTTTCATTGTCCCCTAATAACTCACTTTTTAGCACTGAGAGTGCTAAAACAATACAAATCCTAAGAATTATTGTAACTTAGTTCATATTATTGAATCCTAATGCTTTAGGTTTGCAGAATAAAACCACAAATCCTACAAATGCCAAAATCTTTCAGCAAGTTGAACTGTAGTTATTATGTGTAGGTGTCTAGTAGAGGGGACTTAAGAATTCATGTGATGTGGAAGCACAGGACTTCATACTTCCCAGCAGTAACCACTTCTAGTAACTACTCAGAAGCTCTTGGCCTTTAACTGTGGTAGTGAATGCATAGGTACATGAACTGAGTTTACATAGTTCTTCTTGCTGGAGAAGTCACAGAGACTTTTCTAGTGTAGGTGACCACTTGAAATACAAAAAAACTGAAAAAAATTATCTGTGAGAAGCCTCTGTAAGACAAGGTAAAACTTCTTCAGGAAGAATCACAGAAATGCAGTTAGAAGCACACTAGTAGCCTACAGCTAAAAACTGAGTAGCATCCAGTTACATACAGTAGTTCCACTTGACATTGCGTTAAAACTGTTGATGAATTTTAACCAAAAAAACCCCTTTTAAATTAGGTTTGTCTTTCTAAATCAGGAATTGAATCATATTTCCATTATTGCTTACTGATGCAAACAATATCAAATTCCTTTCTGAATACACTAATTTCAGTTGTACCTTTTTTAAGTGTATGGGTAAAAGTGCTCTTTATAGTTTGGGTAAGACTTTATTTGATACTTACAGTATGGCCATTTTAATGGCCTCTTTAAGCAAAATAGTTTTTAATACATTTCTGATAGTTTGTGAGCAGGAGGATTTTTTAATGTACAAATTAGCTTTGCTTCTAAAAGATTTATTTTATTTTCATTTTTAAGTTTTAGTAGTTATGGCAGGGATGAGGGAACTGGACCCTGTATGTCAGGACAAATGGAATTCATCACAGAGCCACAGAATCACAGAATGGGTCAGGTTGGATCCACAGTGGATCATCAGGTCCACCCTCCCTGCTCAAACCGGGCCATCCCAGAGCACATGGCACAGGATTGTGTCCAGAGAGTTCTTGAATATCTCCAGTCAGGGAGACTCCACAGCCTCTCTGGGCAACCTTCCCGTGCTCAGTCACTGCACAGTAAAGAAGTTCTTCCTCATGTTCAGGTGGAACTTCGTGTGCATCAGTTCCTGCCCGTTGCCTCTTGTCCTGTTGCTTGGCACCACTGAGCAGAGCCTGGCTGGGGGAAATGTCTGGCTGGGGGAAATGTCTGGCTGTGTGATTGCAGGTCACTTTCCATCCTCAGCAGGGGTAAGGTAGGCATTCCTGGGCTGCAGAGTTTCATCTCTAGGTGTTTGCATTAGGATGAACAGATTGTGCCATACCTGTTTGTCTGCACTGTCTGGAAGGGGGCCTAAGCTGGTGGATCAGCTGTCAGCATAAGTATATATTTTATATATAATATGTATTCAAAGATGTCTCATGCGAGGGTACAAAGAAGAAGGAGCCCCCCACTATTCAATGCAGACAGGACCAAAGTCTTTTGGACTTGTTGTAGAAGCTTAGGCCACATTTACTGAAAAAAGTAGTATTTTGTTAGTAATGATTCTTGTGCTCCTAGTTTGTCATACAATGTTTTTGTCAATGCATCTGCCCTGTTACAATTTTTTTTTCTACAATACCTGTAAAAGTATACAAAATCTTTCTGCAGTCTAATAAAGACTAAAAACACATTTAAACTCACCAGTTTAAACACTTGTTACTGTCTCCTTTTCCTATCAATGACTTGTCTTATTCTGCTTTACTTGAGTGGGTCAGAGGCTTTCTGCTTGTGAACTTAACTGAGTTCCTTCATTTGTCCAGTTCAACATCAATAAATTATATTTTTTTTGTCCTACCTTTCTAGTGCAAGTTAAAAGGCGAGCCTAGAAACTTTGTAGAATGAAGAATGTGTTTGAATCCCCGAAAGCTCTTCCAGAACTTTATAAACTCAGAAATCTGTATCTTGGCATAACATATGCTCTTGAATCTGTGGAGGGAAATTGTCACTGGAAAGTGTCTTTGAGCTTTTAGATTTCTGTCACAGGGATTTATTGCCAGACAAGTTGCTGTGTAATTCACTGATGACTCGAAATGACAAGTTCTTGTCAAAAAGTGGAATACTACATCATTCTGAATTGAGATCTGTTTGTTTGGAAACAAGTTAATTATCCTATGCTTCTTAGCACTTAATTTCTTTTGTGGTTCTCTTTCTTTAGGAAATTGATTTTCTTAAAAATTCTGAGTATTTGGCTTATCTTCATTAATTTGCATTTAAATTATGACTTTAGTCTTTTATGCAGCTGGAATATAAAGAAATGCTGATAAAGACATAATTAGGTAGCACTTTCCTTTAAGGGTTTATAACTGCTTACTACTAAGATATGTGAGGGGAAAGGAAAAGAAATTGATAGTGTTGTGCTGATTCTCTGATACACTTTTCTTCCATAATGCACCCATTGCACACCCTGAAGTTCAAACCAGGAATCTCTTCTACTGGCATGCAAGAGTTTTATGGGATAATTAACCTTTGTCCTCTCTAGTCTATAAAACAGAGAACAGAGGTCTGTGAGATTGTGAATATATCCATATAGAAGGCATAGAGAATGTATTGTTTAATCAAGATTGCATTAAGCAGATTGCTGGCTTTCCCCTTCCTCTATTTCCTTTGCTTTTCCATTATGTTAACACTTGGATTAGAACTCAGGCTGGATGGTCACCCCCTCAAGGGCATTTTGTAAAAATAGCAAAGGAGGAGGGGAAATGACTGTTGTGTTCACTTACAGGCACTTGTGGAGTCACCTCAGCAATGTAAATAGGTTTGACATATACAGTAAAAGTGTATCTGTATAGGTATGAATGAAGTGGCAAAGAGTGCAGCTCTGAATAGTTAAAATAGTGTACATTCTATAAAATATGTTATTAATATACACTACAGGAACTCTGCTATGAAGCATGTGGTTTTTACAAGAGATGTAAGGGGGGAAAAGTGGAGACAAACAAAATAGGAGTGTAAGAAGAGAAGATAATCACACACTGTCCTCTGTCTCTGGGGAATCTTCTGTAAACTGGGAGGTCATGCGTTTCTCATGTTGTCGATAGTCTTTCAAGTCAGGAAATATAGAAATACGAAAGAAATAATAGAATATTGCTACTTTAGAATATCTTCAGATTCTCCCTGCCCCAAAGATTCTAACTTCAGCTTTAATTTTTGCTCATAGAAAATCATAGGCTTCCTTGAAAAACTTTGAATGTCTAGTCAAAGCAGAATACAGTAAAAATAATAAATGTTATTTTATCTGCTCAAAACAAGCACAGCTTATTCAAACACTGTAGCTGTATTTTTTGGGTTTTAGATGCTTTCAGAACTGTTAAAGATTTTTTGTGTTATTACCTTGTGGGATGCAGCTGTTAGTCACCCATTTTACAGCTGAAAGTTGTAGGTTTACACATGGCTTCAGGCTGAGTTCTAAACAGAATTTATCTCTGTTACTTACAGTGATTATTATCCCACGTAGGAAGTGAGGCGACTTCTGCACACCTTTCTGCACATCAACTGAAAAGTGGTGGCAGACTCAAAATTTATGATTCACATTTGGATTTAATAGTCACCAGTGAGTCTTTACCTAGAGATGACAAACAGCTTTGGCTGTTGTAGTAGTTCACATGAACATTTTTATGTCTGCTAGCATTTTTTTGCTTTGTTTTTATTAATTAGTTCCTATCTGAACTAGGACAGACACTAACAGTGTTACCCTGCTTTCCTTTTTTTTTTTTTTAAAGGTCCTGAAGAATTTGTGAAAACTGAATTTTAATTTTTTTTGTTTTAAGGTTGTGCATATTTAAATGTGACACAAGTGGTATTTATCACCTTTTAAGAGAAGAATAGAAGATTATTGTAACTCCTCTGACCTAGAGAGTCGGTTTTCCCAAGCTCACTGGATCTGTTCTTGGTTGATGGTTTTCAGTACTTTCTGTGCTAACTGCTAAAAGTTTTCTGCTTTTTAGCTTTCTTGGAAAGGATGTATATAAACCTTAATTTGTATATGGTAATACACAAATTCTGGCTAATTGGCTAATATTTTTTAAACGTGCTATGCCTTTTTTTAGTGATTATCTTTTTTAATGTATGTGGTCTTTTAGAAAGAAATTGCTGTAGTGCATTGCCTCTAGGCTGAATGAATGCTAGAAACCCTTGGCTATATTAGGCGCCTGTGCATGGTAGCCCATTTTGCTGTTTAATATTGTAGCAGGAGATCATGCCTGTACTCTTCCTACAAATGACTCTAATGGGATATTTTATAGTTGGATATATTGCCTGCCGTCTGTAGACTGCACTCTTGTTCATGGAGCCATGTATAAACATCCCTTATCCTGAATATTCTGCTGCTGTCACAAAGTTAGTGGTTTCCTAGTGGAGCATATGTTGCCCATATGGGCTGCTCTACATGCTACTTCCCTTCTAGTCATTCCTATCAACTGTGTTGTGGATCTGAGTGTTTTAAGTTCCAACACTGGATGACCTACATATGGCTGAAAAGTAGCCTTTATTTTTTTAGCCACAATAATTATTTTTGGTTCAACTGTTGCAAGTGTTTAGAGTAAGTTGTTTTTAGAAGTAAGTGTATCACACTCGACTTGTGCAAAACATTTGCATTGTGGGCTTTGGGTTGGTGGTGTTTGTTTTCCCAGACCTGGGAGGTTTGCTTTATGCTCTTGGCAGCTGACAGAAGGGCTGGAAGAGCTGCTGGTGTGCCAGGTGCCTCTGCGAGGGGCAGAGGATGGTGTCACACCAGCAGTCCCCTCCTGCGCTCAGTGTGCGCACGAGCCCCGCGCTGCACGGCGAGGGGGAGACGCACTGGAGCGTATGAGCAAGGAACAGCCAGGCTGGCACCTGTCCCAGAGCCCGGGGGCTGGCAGGGAGTCTGTCACCAGTGCTGGCCGAAGGAAGGGAGAACCAGGGCATGGGCTGAAATGGGAGCCGAGATGGCGACTGAATCCACCCCGAGCAGCAGAAGGATAGGGAACAAGGAAAATGAACTGATTGCAAGAACGAGACGTGTTGAAAGCCATCAATTGGGATTGATGCAAAGACAGTGACAGCAGTGGGGAATAACAGAGGTTTCTTCAGTAATAACAAAACATAAATTAAAAATTAATAACTGCCTAAGCAGTTTGTATTACAAGGCTCTAAGATAATTCACCAACAGAATAACATCAATGACGTGCTGGAGTTCTGTAGCCAAATATTTCTTGTGCGAAGCAAACTAGTAAAACACAGAACCAAAGGGCCATCTGCTAACATGAGACACTATATTAAAACCTTTCATATTACCATTAGCACATGTGTGTGCACGTAAAATGCAAATCTTTAAAAAGGAAAAAGAAAGAGTAATACTATTGGTATCTAGTGTAAAAGCTATTAAAATACAATTATTTCAAAAATATTTTGCAATTCCCCTTGTTGATACACATATTCGTGATTGTGCGCGATATTTTTAAGTGAGAGAATTAAATCCTTTTTCCGAAAGGTAGAAATCGTCAGTGTAAAGGATTCTTGAGAAAAGACTTAGCACTAGGCTCTGCTATTGTCGTGATGTTCACTAATGTGTTAACTTTTAGTCTGTGTTAGCAATGTAAGGGAAAAAAAGCCCATTTCTGAGAGCCCACTCTGCATATCTTTGTGAGAAGAAAACTTTTAAATGAAAAAGTATGACGCTGATCAGGGAAATCATAATTTTTACATACTGGGCCACTGACTGAACTGATGCAAATTGTGTAAGGTTCTTCCGTACTCCCTCTGAAGTGGCAAGACAATCATGCACTGTGGGTATTACCTCTGCTTCATTGTCTTGCTTTTTTCAGTTTCATTGTTTTTGTCATACTGGTAGGAATTTATGATTAATCTCAAATCAAATCAGTTATCATGCAAGCCTTTTATTCTGGCTGTGGTTGTAACTTGCCAGCCTTTGTACTGTTAACAAAAATAAACCGGAGATTTTTGACACTTGCTTGGTGGAATCTGGGTTTTCACTGGTTCCTAACTGCATCCTTGAGGTGGATGATCACTTAATCAGTTGACTCTATTGCAGTGAAGGAAGAGCATATCACTTTTTGTTCTCTGTATGCTGCTTATACATCTTGCCTGGGAAATTATCCAGCTTCTCCTCTGTAAGTTGCCTTCTAGAGGAAGAATGCTTTTGGAAAGCTCTGTGCAGTACAACAGATCAATTAAAACTGATTTCTCCATCTCAGGAAATGTCTCCTCATTGACTAGCAAGTCTGAATTTTTCCCAGGAGCTGTGGTGTTTTGATCAGCATCCTAAATTGCTAATTGCCTAATTGCCCTTCACTGAGCACTTTTTAGGATCTTCCATAGTAATCCTACCTTGCTGTAGAAATAAAATGAGGGGTAGAAACTGGAATAGAGACTAGTCCTTCTAAGCACTGTTTTAATAAGGTGGGAGAAGATGGTGAAGCTTAAATTTTGGGTTCAGTGAAACTTTCCTGTGCAAAGGTGAATAAAACTGAGAATTGTGCTGATGATAACACTAAGGCTTAAAAATTATGAAGCTATCTTTTTGTTTCCCCCCACTGTGTTTCAAAGCTTTTCCTCTCTAGGCAAATTGAAATAGCAGATGCCCCAACTCTGTGAATAAAGAAAAATAATTAATTGAATCCTGATCTGTGTCCCCATGTGGAACAGGGAGAAGTGACCCATATTTATACCATTCATGTTTGTTACTTGTAGGATGCACTGTGTTCTGTAGCTACATCTTCTGATTTTAGCTCTCAGTTTTTTCTTCTTTCAAAGCATGGCTGATTGTTTCCCCTCTTTCACCTACATGTACATCTTGTATGGTTTCTTTACCTTTTTTTCCTGCCTTTTCTTTTCCCATATCTCTGCCCTAAATGCTTCCGTGAAATCTTAGAAGGAAGGTATAAGGTGAGATTTTCCAAAAAAGCCTGGGGAAAATACTATGGAACTTAAAACTTGATTGCAATTGCTGGTATATGTTGGATTTTGGGGGCTTTTTGAAAGTTTATATTGGCTCAATAGCTGAACTCCCAAATCTAAGAGTTTCATTTGTTTTAAGTGTAAGATTAAACTTTTTTTTCAACTTCTTGTTTTTTGTTTTTTCTTTTGGGGAGCAGGGGTGGAAGAAATGGTGTAGGAAGAACTGTTTCCTTAAGCATTTCCAAATTTAATTAATAAAATATGATCAGCTGATTTGTCACAATTTTTCAGTGTCTAAGGAAGAAGGGAATGGTGCAGGGGACCAGTTTATGTTAGTTTGTAAAACAGACAAATCTGTGTTTGTTTGCCATGTTGTACAGTAAAGGCTATGAAAGCACCAAGCTGCCAAATACCATAATTTCAGTGCATTTGACAAATTAAGACATCTGTGATGGTAAATACTGGCTCAGTTTGATTATCTCAGGAGACTTTTAAATATCACAGAGCAGGTAGAGTTGGAAGGGAGCACTGGAGACAACCTACTCCAGCCTCCCTGCTCAAGCAGGGTCCCCTACAGTACATCACTCAGGATTGTATCCAGACGGCTTTTGAGTATCTCCAGAGAAGGAGAATGCACAACCTCTCCGGGAAATGCAGTCTAAGATTACTCACAAGACAGACAAGTTTCATTACTTTTGATAACTTTGAAGTAATGTATGTTTTTTTGCATTAAACTTTTCTTACACCAATTCATCACCATGGTACTTAAAAATGAAGGATTTCTAAATTATCCTTGGTAACCATATCCCTGTTAGTGCTCTAGGCAGCTTGATTTATATGAAATTAGCTCTGTTCTGATTCTGGGTTTACACTAAATGACTTCCAGGCATTCCTGCCAACCTTAAATTCTCTATGATTGTATTGGAACAACGGATGGTTACACGAATAGGTTCAACTGCTATTTCAACTTTAAAGTTCCAGGACTGCGAACATGACTGATGGCACATGTGATTGCAGATTAGGTAATTATATTTTTAAAGTCTGTTTGGAATTCATGCTTCATATAGGTTTAGAAAAGACAATTTGACTACTTTAAAGTAAAGGCAATTTTTTCTACTTGTTAATAACATCTGCTGCTGGTTTAAGTCTAAGTTTCTAAGATTTAGAATTTGTCACTTGGGTTGATTTCTTGTCCCCTATGGACTGCTAGGATGTAGGGACTTTGTTAACTTGTTCTGCTTTTTTCAACACTAGTATGTATCCTTTAGAGTCAATGTGCTTGACCAAATTTATTAACCATCATCCTTTCCTTTCAATAATTAAAACACTAATTATCCTATTTCCCCCCTGAATTTCCTGCCAAGAAATCTGTGAAGCAGTCTTGCATAATAGATTTAATTGAAGTGTTCTGGTTAATAAGACAGATCTGAACATACTTGGTTCAACTTCTTGGTTCAGTTCTTTTCCACGACTGCTTATTTTTTTTAAACGTTCTCATGTAAATGAGATCACCCTATAGCAGCAGAGAGTTATGTTTGGGTTTCCATCACTTATTTGACTGCCTGGTTTTACAGCAGTAAGTGGTATACAGTGAGCATTCTTTACCTCATCCTCACTGAAGTAATAGGATTTGGGGACTGTCACCCCTCTGTCTCAACAAGTACTCGGTCTGTAGAACTAGAGTTGGGTCTATTGATTGCGTTTTCCCTGACTTAATTAAACTATTTGCTACTTTCATACAAATGTATTGAGCTTTTAATCAAACAGCTTAATTGTCTGCAGTCAACAGTTGAATTTGTTAGTAGGGCAGTGGGGTTCCTCGGGGTAGAAGCTGTCTTCTAGAGAGTTACCTGACATGCAGGGAGGATGAGGGTGCATGCATCTGTGTATGTGCTGTTTGTAAAGATGAATGTAATAGGAGAAAAATATTTTGTGATTATTTTTGTGACATCGGACAGTCTGGCACTAATGTGTATAAATACATCAGAGACAAGTTAAGGTGTTAACTTTAATTCTGATTTCTTTTGAGTTCTTGGTTTTTGCAAATTGAATGTAATTTATAAACACAACTTGAGTATACAGTTCATTATCTTTGAACTAATAAATGCATTTTCCATTGTCACTCTGTTTTAAACCTTGGAATGAGAATTCCTGTTCTTGAGAACATTTTATGGACTTCCTGCAAATGTCTGTTACTACAGAAGGAGAGATGGGCTAGCAGTGGTATTAATATATTGACAATACTCTGTACAGCCAAACCTCTTGATACAAACACTTTTTTAGTTTTAACATGGGAAACCAGGAGACTTTCAGATAGATAGGTAGATGGGTCTGCGAAACTAAACAAAGCTTCAGGAACAGCCCAAAATAAGTCTAGGGTGTTGATTTAACCTTGAGGATTTACTGCAAATGAGGTCAAGATTTAGAATTTCTATGGGATACTGTATGCATCTTATCTAAAAGGACCAAATTTTAGGCAGTGAAAATTACATATCATTACCAACTTCTTCTTTACTTTTTTGTAGGAGTAGCAAATATTTACTGAAATGAGACAAAGATACATTGGATATATTATTTTACGGAAAGAGCTAAATACTGGAATCCTGACATCTTAGAATCTAGCTAGGAGGCATCAGGGTTTTCATCCAAAGTGAGAGTATTTAAAACTGGTGTAATTCAGCTTTATTGGAGAGAGTTGTGGCCAAAAATCTTAAAAATACTCAATCGCTTGATCTAGTGCATTTTTCTTTCTTTCCTATCCAGTGAAAAATATCAGATGCTGAGGAGAAAAACAGGAAAGGGGGGAAAAACAACACAAAAACTGATAACAGAACCAACACACCAAACTAAAACCCTGTGTATGCACTTCCAAATAATCCTGCCTCTCTGTCTAGCTTCTCTCTCCAAGCCAAAGTTAAGCAATCCCCTGATCTTTGAGATTTATTTTCCTCATTGGTATTCAAATTGTTGCTTTTGGGGTTGATGTTGGTGGGGAAGTGGTAGTAACTGATGAACAGCTTTCAACTGGTAACTGGCTGTAGTACTTTGCTGGTGCTTTTGCTCTTTGCATTTCCTCCTTTCTGCAAGTTTCTTATGAATTAGGTGTTTTGTGCTCATGTGCATTGCTAAGTTCAGAGGGCTTTTCAGAGGCAGGTATTGCTGCCTCTGCCACTTGTTTTCTTGTTTTATTCACAGAAGCCCATGCTGTCAGCTGGTCATCTTCTGGACACACTGCTGTCCTGCTGATAAGGCATAAGTAGCTGAGACAGTGTTTTAAAACACAAAAATATACCATTTTGTATAAAGGCTATTTCTGCCATCCATATCACTGCAGTCCTCTTATTACTCAATTAGTATCCTTTGTGCTGGCACAGACCTGCCTGGACTTGTGTGAGGAAACACTCTTCTTTCTCTTCTTTCACAGAAAAATTCTGCAAGTGTTGAAATACTTGGGATATACTTTTCTGTTACTTGTAGATGTTGGAAAGCCTTGTTCACAATGGATAAATGGATGTTTGACCTTTGAAGTCAGGGAGAAACTGAATAGGAGTGCAGTGGAACAGAATAAAGACAAATGTCATGAGGCACAACTCTGATAGGGACTGGAAGATGTGGGAAGGATCATTTTAGGGTGGAAAGTAATTTCAAGGAAACTAGAAGATTCTCAGCAGTATTCTTTTAATATCTTTTTCAGCACAGCTGAAATATCCAATTGCTTCATAAGAAGCTTGCCTACTTTCCTGTTGTGTTCAGCCTCTGAGTTAAAAACTCACTTGGATGATACCATTCAAGAACTCATAGTCCTCCTTCCTTTCTTGCAGAATAAATGGAGAAGGCAATAAGGAGTTACATATTGATGAACCAGAACAAAATCCATCAGTATACAGAGTCTTGGCAGACATTTCTTACCATAGGTGACACACACTAACTGTGCAGCAGATGTATGACTATAGTAATTTGTGGAACATACTCTGTTTTTCTGGTCAGGATGATAAACTTCAGTTGTGTATACACAGTATCGACTAAACCATGCTCCGTCGTCAATGAGAGTCCATATGAAGGTTTTTAAGGAAACTGATGCTCAAGACAACTGGAAGAAAATATATCTACCTGTTTATCTGGCCCACAGAAGCAGAATATGAAACTTAAGTTCTTCAAAAATTGCTAAAAATTTAACACTTAATGCCATCAATGTTTGGTGATAGAGAAGGTAAGGTTGTGTCATTAGACAAGTCAATCATTAGGTAGTCTTTCCTTCAGTCCTTTGCAGTTTGCATGTAGATAATTATTAATAAAAAATAAGA